>DF358185.1:49895-61168 GCA_000787875.1 Solanum virginianum
ATATATATATATATATATATATATATATATATATATATATATATATATATATTGTGCTGGAACTTTTTCTGAGTGCAGGTTTGTAGTCTGACGATATGTGGTGGGGTATTAAGGAGTTACTTGGTTATTCATTGTTTTACTTTAAATTAGTTCCATTTGCTGGGTACCGCGTGGTATTTGGTACTCACCCCTTGCTACATTTTTGTAGGATGCGAGCCCGATCCCTCTGGTTAGTAGTTCCATTTGCTGGGTACCATGTGGTATTTGGTACTCACCCCTTGCTACATTTTTGTAAGATGTGAGCCCGATCCCTCTGGTTAGACTTTTCTTATTACAGGATTAGAATCGAGCTTTCGGATTATTCTTAAGGTAGTTGCTTATGTCTTTAGCAGACCTAACTATTGTATTTGCCTATTCATCTTCCGCAATTATTGTTAAGTTTGGATTAGTAAGTGTTAGGCTGACTTGTATTGATGGGTTAGGTGAGTGTCATCACGCCTGAAATTTCGGATCGTGACATGCTTTTAGCAGCCTCACCATCTTGGAGCTAGATGAGCCTACATCATTATTTTGGATCTTCAACGGGTGAGAACAATCTTGTCATATCTGACTTAAGGTTGTGCTTATGTTGCTCTCCGTGAACTGAATCAGATTGAACTTTATTGGTCTATTTCTGTCATACTTAGGAAAAGAATTTGTTTATGATAGATCTCCAACTCATATCAACTACAGTAGCTAGAAAGTCATATAAAATGTTACGAGGAAATTAAAAACACATCGATAACAGATTAATAAAATGATAATCAAAGTAAATGAAACAAAAAATAATAATAAATATTGATTTTGATCAATGTCCTGACGTGTTATCTTGTAAACTTTAACTTCCCCTTTGAAATTGTTGTCCAAACCTTTCTTTTAGATCAATGTCTTTTTCTTTTGAAGGAAGAAAAAGTGACATTAAATAATTGATATATGTGGCATATTATTAGTGGTATCATCAGTATATTTTTGCTTTTCTATATTAAGCTTTCAAGAAAATGATATTTGCTTTAGCCACATCATCCACAAAATTAAAAGTACTCTAGATATAAAGAAATGTTACACTCCCAGCAAACTTTCCAACTTTAAATTTTTTATTTTTGGTATATGGTATATTCATATTGAGGTTCAATTAATTTAAATTTATATTATATAAAATTTTGATATGAGACTTTAAAATTGAGTTTAAATTGAAATCTTTAATTAAAAAAAAATAAATTATATTCGTCACACACTGTGTAATCTTTAGTGATTCCTTAAAAGAAAGCACTTTTAATTAATACGTCACATTTTTCGATGGAATTTATATTTTACATACTTGTAATACTACATAATTATTTTTATATTATTTGTGCAATATATATTGACTACAATATGTTGTTGTGCTCTCTCTTTTTATATATATAGTTACGGTGAGAATAATTATAAAACATTACTTATTATTATGGGTGGAGCCACTCCTTGGTTATAGATGTTCATTTGAACCCCTTAGACAAAAATATTATATTATTTATATATGATTAAAATAATATTTTATGTATATATAGTAGATGACAAATCCTTTTAACTAATTTGTATGTCTAGTTTTTCAGATTTTGAACCCCCCTAATAAAAATTTTGACTCCGTTATTACTTATTATGATTATCTATTAACTAAATTGTGTGAAAATTTAAATAATATCAGTGAATAAAATTTAAACTCTTATTATTTTCTTTTTTTGTGTGTGTGGAATTATACCCAATATTACACTATATTAGTTAATGGCTACTACTAGTCTACTAGAGTAGGTAAAAAACCGTGTGTTGTGTAATAATCTTGTAGATTTAATTTGAAACTTTTTATCACATTAGCTAATTAATTAGTGCTAATAAGTAGCCAAAATTAAATTCATGTCTCATTAATATGATAGTTTCACAACCACAGAACCATACTATCTATTGCATATTTACTCCGTTCATTTTTATTTATTTATTTTAAATTTTATACATCTCATAATATAATAATTAATATGAATATATATTATCACAATATACATAAAATTGATTTATAATCGTAGGCCATTCGGAAAAGAAAAATTACGTGGATTATCAAATATATGCTAGTTAATTAGCTAACATAGCTATAATTTGAATTAATTACGTCTCGTGGCAAATATCTAGTTGTAATTACAGTTTGAGTTTTGTATAATTTGCGCGATTTATATAAATATTGTGTGCGATTATACAAAAGTTATGCGCGAATCGAATTGTATACCAAAATATACAAACACTGTGAATTGTATAGTGAATTATACAAATGTTATGCACGAATAGTATATCGAAATATACAACGCTATACAAAAATAATGAATTGTATAGCAAATTATATAAATATTGCGTGAATTATACAAAAATTGTTATAATTATAGTTATAAAATATAATCATCCAAACTATAATTATAAAATATAATTAGATTTTATATATTTGTCATTTATAAAATTTGTTTGACATAATTGTGGACAATGAAATCTTTCGTTAGTATCAAAGTCATGCAAGATGAGAGGACACTTTTATTGTATATATTCCCATTGGAGTTTTCTATTAATTAATTAATAATAATTTTACTTCTTTGATAATTTAAAAGAATATAATGATAAATGGCAATAAATTTATTAAATAATATGCCTTGTAGACATCGTGCCTAACATATATGGTAATTAAAGAAGCGTGCATTTACTCATTTAATGTGTTGTCAAATTGTTGTACCAAACTTTTGAAAGTTCAAGCAATTGAATTATTTATTGCACAAAACTGGATAAATTAATTGAAACTTCTTGAATTAAATGTATGATCTTATTTTTATTCACTTTGTTCCTTTTTAAGTATTATCATTTATTTTTAAGAGCAAATAAGATAAACTTTAAACTTATATTTTATTTCATCTGTTCACTTTAATTATCATTTATTTCTAAAATAAGTTTCACTTTTATTTGTTATTTTTGATATATCAATTATTTCTAATAAACTCGAAAAGCACGTCATGTTTGAAATTTATATATATAATTTTTTTATATATTTTATATGAAGAAATAAAAAGATATGATTTATTGATGACTAAAAATAATTTCTTATAATTCAACGTGTAACCACTTTTGCACACAATAAATCGACCATCGGCTCCTAATTGATATTCCTTTTCCCCCCAATGATTCTCCACTCGATATTTCGTATCTATGTTGAAATTCGATCATATCTATATTGAAATTTAATTAAATTTTAAAAATATATACTTATTTTTAAACATTTTTAATAAATACTACTTTAAATAAAGTATCAAAAATTTATTTTAAAATAATTATCACTTTAAGAATTTAAAACAAAAAATGATTACTAATTTTTTTTTGACGATATCCTTATGTTAGAGAACTATTTCTTCTTAATACTACTCAATTATCAACAAATATCTAATAAATATGAAACTTAGTAAATGATTAAGTTGTATTTTGTTGTTTTCTAATAAGCATGAGACGAGCTAAAATAATATCAACTAACTCGAGAGTTGGATTCATGATTTTTATTTTATAAATTTTAAATTTTTATTTTTTTTATTTATTGAGTTCGAGATAAATTATTTATACATATTAATAATAATATATATTTTTAATTAAAATAATTAAAATTTACTTAATAAATCAAATCATATATCTTAGATCCACTTCTGAATAAAATAATATATTGTATTTTTGAATATAAAAGTTGGTGACATATATATTATATAGAAATTCACGACATATGTAGTTCTTTGCATTATGGAAACTATCGATAGAATCTTTGGCCAGGTAACAATGGCTAGCTGTTGTATATACAGTTAAAAAATATTTGAATAAATAATTGAATTAAGAAAAAATAATATCTTTTTTACTTATTGGTATCATTATTGAGCAATATAGAATTCAAAAGGGATTGATTAAAAAAAAAGAAAAAGACATAAAGTTAATTATTTTATTGTAATGGTCCAAAATATCCAAGTAAACATTTGAATTTATCATGATTCAATCCACTTGCCACCTTTGGCTAATTATAATTTTTTTTAACACATGCATTATAGAATTTATTAATGTGGAATTTTAATATGACTGTTTCTATTTTTAGGAATTAGAATTTGAGATGTCTAATAAAAAGTACAGCAATTTCTATCACAATTCATATTGATAACTGAAGATTTGAACTAATTAAATTAAATTGAAAGCCGCATTATATACGTATAAAGAAAAATCTTAACGATATTAATGTAATTTATTAATTCTTGAATATATAATTAATTTAGTTAATTACTAGTCTTAGTTTTTCTTTTTTGAAAACTGTATAATAAAGTCAAAAAGTAAAACTTTGAAAATAAATTCATTCGAATTAAATCTATAAGAGTTCACACATGGAAGCTTCTGTGAGAGAATACTTATTCCATTTAATATTTACATCAAATCAATAAATATAATAGCAGAGTCAGAATTTTCATTAAGGAAGTTCAAAATTTTTAGAAGTGGAGGTTCAACATCTATTGTATATGCATAAATTTTTTTTTTTAACATATATAAATAGTGAAATTTTTCGTCGAAAACCCCTAATTACTTGTGCAAATCATCTAATGTAAACATTGAGTGTTTTATGAATTTTTTATGTTCAGTACATCTATTGGAGTCCAATAATTTATTTAGATTTGCATAGAAAATTTTCACTTTAATGGTAAAGTACGGTAACGATCTATCTCGCTAGTAATATTATTCACTTTGGCTTAGGCCTCACGACTTTAAAGTGCATCACTAATAGATAAAACATATTTACTTATATACCCAAAATTTCGTTTATATTTTGCTATATGAAATTCGCCTAGACTCAGTACTCATCCTCGTCATACTGACAATTATGTGGTCCATGTGCGTGAGTTGTTGAAGCGTTACGCCACAAGTGATGGCTTTTCTTTTTACAAAACATATAATATGTTAAATATATTAATTTGTCCCACTATCCTCACCACCAAAAACACGTTTATTTAGTCAAACTTTTGCTTTTTTCATTTGTAAATCTTTCAATCATCATATCATATATTATATGTATAAAAAACGAAATACATATGGTGATTTATTTTAAAAAAATAAAACATTAGTTATACTAAAAATGGGTTTCTCTGTCAATTTTGTACGAAATCCTGTTGTACTTTATATCTTGTTTTACTACATACTTAGTTATATTATTTGGGTTTTTTCTAATATACATGTTGGATATATTCATAAAAAATGACTATAATTGAAGAATTCGAGGTGTTTTCGTTAATTTTAAGAGTTTGAGCAATATAGTCAATTAAAATTAATTTTTTTATTTATTATTCGCTAATGTTAGATGATCATTTAATATTTTATCAATCTCAAATAATTATAGTTGCACCTCTTGTTAAAAGGAGAATTTTCGTATATAGTCATTCAAAAATATCTTGATTATGCTTCATAACTATAGTTTGGGATCGCTTTGGGTAATTATATTTCGTAACTATAACTATAGCAAAATAGCATTTGTATATGTTTGTATAATTCGCTATACAATTCATTTTTTGTATAACGTTTGTATATTTTTTTTTTGTATAATTCGCTATACAATTCATTTTTTGTATAGCGTGGGTATATTTTGCTATACAAGTTGTGCACAAATTTTGTATAATTTGCGGTGTTTGTATATTTCGCTATACAGTTTGATTTGCCCACAACATTTGTATAAATTGTGCGAACTATACAAAATTCAAATTGTAATTATAATTACATATTTTCTTTGAGCCATAATTAATTCAAACTAGAATTTTCCCTCCGAGTACATAGACTTTGAAATGTGGATTATCCATATATATAATATATATATATCAAACTTTTATTTTTCCTAGCAAGTTCTAATTAAGTTATATTATTACAAATTGTTTGGTTACTTCTCATACAAGGTCTAAAAGTTTCACATTCTCTAGATTTTTTTTTAGTTGACTATTGATCAAAATATTAAAGTATTAACTTTTTTTCCTTTCACTTTCATTTAGAATAATTTGGTGGAAAATAAAATGTAATTTAATTTGAATGATTCTTTGTCCAAGTTTTAAGTTTACTGTCATCATTCCACGTTTGACTTAGTCTTCTTCTCATGCAAAACTAATGTGAAATTTCATCTAATTATCTTATACACTTTATAATAACAATAAAAAAAACCGTATTTTGGTAGTTATCAGAGTAATCGAGGCAGATTTAGAACTTTTAAGTTTAATGATTTTAGATTCCTAGCACACAACAATTTTTGGGTTCAACGACTAAAATATTTGTACATACTATCATAAATACATAATTTGAATTAAAATTATTGATTTTTGTTGGACCTATAACAACTTATATGGCCTCATTTGGTGAATTATTGCATACAAATTAAAATTACATTGACTTTGCTACTTTTCAACTCAATTTAATTATTATGAAATTTCTTGTTGTTGTCTTACTTAGAAAGTGATCGATTGAGTTCACATTATGCTTGAATTATTAAAATGAAATTCTATAACTGAATTGATTAATGGGTCAAGTCTTCTAAATAAAAAAGTCAAGTAACCATGACAAATTGTTAAATATTTTTTTTAATTAAGGACAATTTAGCAGAAATTGATCCCTTTTTTTTTCTTTTCAAATTTAACTATTTCAAATTGTTAATGCCATAAGTTTATATACCAAGCAAAATAATAAAGAGCTTTGTTTATGTAAACATTTATGTTAAGCATTGCCGGTTGGCAACATTATTGCAACTTGCATATATAAACAAAATATTTGCAAGATTAATTAAGAATAAAAAAAGTTTCGTGTGGAATCAAATACAATGTACGGGAATGTTAATATATTTTTATTTTTTCATCCTTTGTTCAAGATCGTCTGCCAATATTAAGGTTTAATTAATCCAAATTTGTGTCAGATATCTATTCCATAAAATAAAATTCTAGAATTTTGAATTTTCAACTATGGAATTTGAAAGATTCATGACCCTTAGTGAAGTTTAAAACTGTAGAAATGTAACTCTTAATTTGCTAAAGAACAATAATTCCATTTTGTTTGTGAATTAAAAAGAGATCAAAAAATAAAGAATTTTCAAATAAAGTGTTCTCATCTCAAATACCTTGGGCCAATAAAATGAAATCACAAAGAATGGGCCTGAGCCTATTTAACAGAAGCCCAATTTATTATGGGCCAGAGCCTATTGAACAGCAGCCCAATTTACTATGGGCCATAGCCTATTGAACAGAAGCCCAATTTACTTGATTAGTTGCATCAAACCTAAATAACAGCCCATTCTTTTGGTTACATACTACAGCCCAAACCTAAACGCTTTAAATGAGAGTCTTGTCGTAACTTGCAACGTTATTGTCATATTATCAAGAGATTACAGTTTTAAACTATGAAATAATCTCTCGTAGAAATATGAGGTAAAACTACATATAAAACATTTTATCTATTATCAAGAAATCACAATTTTAAGCTATGAAAATAATCTCTCATAGAAATATGAGGTGAAACTACATACAAAAGATTCTTATGATCTCAGCCTTTCTGTGGACTTCACACATAGTAAAAATTTAGTGTGTACCTGAACTCTCTTTTCAGATTTTATAAATATTCAAATATAACATATTTTCCACCTTAATTAACATCGAAATATATCGAGTCATAATATATCACCAGAACACCAATACTTTACCAATAACTTACTGGACTACCCACACCCCCCCCCGCCCCCTGTTCCATGCCCTGTGCAGGTTTACAATTTTGTAATTCCCTATAATCCAATATTTTTTTTCTGGTAACAAAAATTCCTCATCTTTCTCTTCTCCAATCTGATCCAACACTAATCCCACTTTGGGTTTTCTCCTAATAATTCTACAGAATCTTGAAAAAAGAACAGATTTTTCTATTAAAGGTACAATCTTTTCTCCTCTCTAAGCATGTACAACACTTGTGTAAGTTCAACTCTTACACTAAAGTGTAGAGGGTCATCTTCATTTTCATATTATGATCATTCTTATTGCTCTAATGATAGATTTGGTAGATACCCATTAGCTTATTCTTCCTCATTATCATATCCATCATGTTGTTCTTCTTGTTCAAATGCTACTATGTTGTATAAAGTCCCTATTTGCCCTAATTCCTTGTATGGGTTGAGACAATCTACTTTAATTAAATGTAAAAAACTGGTCTTGGGTGGTTTAGATAGATATTATTCAAGATTTCCAGTTTGTGGTGTTGATAGGGAGTGTAGTTATGAAAAAGTTTGTTCTTGTAAGGGAAATGGTGCTAGTAGAAGAGGAGGGAAATGGGGGAAGGGGAGATATAGGTGTTTGGTGTTTGAGGAAATGAGTGACGGAAGTGGGGTTTCTGAGTTTGATGAGGCTGAGGTTATGCTCAGCTTGTTGACTGAGGATGTGGATGAGGAGGTGTTTGATGTGAGGGGGAGAAACGGAAGGTCGTCTAAGAGGTTAGACATGGCGAAAAGAAAAAATGGGGGTGTGGATAATTATGTTGGTAGGAAGAATAGGGATGAATTGGGTGCTATGGGAAGTACGTCAAAATTTGAGTATGAATATGTAGAGATTCCTTCGAGGAAGGAGGAGAAGAGAAGGGAAGAAGGGAAGCCATCATTGTTAAGAAGAGAGAGGCGTAAGACAAACCATAAAGAGGACGAAAGAGCTTCTTTGTTGAGGGAGAGTCAGAGAGATCGAGCAAGAGAAGAGGATAGTTTTAGGAGAGAGAATCGAGGAACAAGGCATACGGAGGAAGAAAGAGCTTCCTTGTTGAGGGACAGTTGGAGTACAGAGGAAGAACGAGCTTTCTTGTTGAGGGCGAGTCACAATGAAAGAGCCAAAGAAGAAGGGAGGGAAAGTTTTTCAAGAACGGAGAACCACAGACAGAGACTGAGGAAAGATGGCTCTAGCTGTTCTTCATACTATTCTGCTTCTTCAACAGGTGACCTTGATTTTGACAGTGAACTGGAGATTGAGGATGAGCACTTTGAAGAAGAATTGTCAAGGAAGCATGGAGGAGATTTGAGGAGTGAAGGTGTTGCAGTGGAGGAAAGAGATCGGAATTACACTGCTAAACAAGGGGTTGTTTCAAAGAAGGATGATTCTGCAGTTGGATTGTATAGTGCGACTAGTGACTGGAGAAAGAAGTCGGAGAAGAGGCTTACTGACATACCAGTCGAGGAGATTGCATCAAAAAAGGGATCAATGCAGAGGCATTCGAGGATATCTCAGGCTCATGGAAGTACTTCTGAACAGGTTTCTGGTTCTTCCACGAAATATGATGACGCAAAACAAGAATCAGTTTCTATTACGAAGTTTGAGGGGAAAACAACTGGACAACATGGGCAAGCAGGGCAATTCAATACAAATATAAAGTATAAACAATTTGATGATGCATCTGAGAGTCATGGCCTTAGATCTAAAACTGATATTAGCACAGGAAAATCTTATCACGAAACAGAAGAAACCTCCGACGAGGCTCTGAGTCAAATTCAGCAAGCTAGAGAAGAATATAGTAAGAAAATTGGGAGAATCCTAAGGGAAGATGAATATAGGAGAAGATCTCGTAGGCTCAGTCAAGAGTCTAACATCCAGAAAAATGACATTAGCATGGAGTCAGCCATTCAGGGAGTGTCTGATACTGAACTCAGGAAGAAGGTCTTAAATGAGCACCAACAATCTAGTCAGATCACTGAGTTAGTTGAGTTGAGAGAAAAAGCTGAGCAATTGACTAAAGCTGACGAAAAAAGGACTCACGCTTCACATAGGCAGTCAGAGACAAGGTTGAAAAATGAGGAAGATTATACAAATCTTCTCAACAAGTCATCGGTAGAAATTAAAGAGCACTCCTCCCAAGCCAGAATAGGAGACGCAAGAAACACAAAATCAGTAATGGAATCACATGAGAAAAAAACTCTACTAGGTTCGTCGAGTACATCAACTACTCATTCTAGTGACACTAGCAGTGTTGAAGTAACACAGTCAAACAAAAGAAAGTTGAAAGCATCTTCCCAAGTATTATCAGGACGCTCATCAATTATGGAGTCAAAGACTGGGTTAACTCAAGAAGTTTCTGATTCAGGTATACGAAGAGGTTTTTCACCGCAACATGAAATTACCTCAGACAGGCCTCCACAATCTCAGCGCAAAACACATGGTGAAGCCAAAAGGGATGAGGTTATTGGTCCCTCTTTGAATTTCACATCCCATGAAGATGTGCTTGGTTCAGCTGATCAATTGCCAAAATACTCAACTCAGTATATTGGTGAATTTGTAGAGAAGGTCACGCATGAGATTTCAAACTCTGAGATTCTGAAGGAGAAAAAGACCTCTGAGACAAAGTTAGTTAATGAGAGAGAGCAGCATACTCAAAAAGTTGTAGGCCAACAAGGTTATGGTGATTCTCGATCAGATGAGCATGAATCAAAGCAATTCTCTTTGGTTTCAGGGGCTAAGGGACCTTCAGATGAAATGTGGGATGTAACTGAGCCCTCTGGCCAGAAGCCTCCGGAGTCACAAATATCAGAGGATGCAGCCAAAGACAAAACAGCTATTGTCAAGAGAAGTGGCAGGTCCTTGTGGAATGTTATTGGAGATATTGTTCATTTGAGATGGTCTCGTTCTGATCGCCATACTTTGACCTCTAAATCTGGTCGAAGGAGCTCATCTAATCAATCCACAAGTAGCGAAGGTTGGTTTTCTGGTGCAGAGGATAATAATAGTGAGAATTCAAAAAACATCAGAAAGTCGAACCAAGAATCTTCACCTTTGGACTGGCATCGGCAGATAATGGTTCGCTCTCATAGTCATGGAGAAGCACTCAACTCATCAAGCTCAAGGGAACATATGGAGCACACATTGGTGGGAACATCATCTTCACCAATTGTTTTACAGAGCAGTTCACCATCCAAAACTATTCCATTGCCTTCTGCTGAAGACACTACTGTGGAAAACTTGCAAGGTATCTATGGCGCAATTGTCCCAGAAGGGGGAATTCCAATTTCTTCAATTCCAGTGAGAACATCACCTGCTGTAGAAGAAATAGCAGAAGTTGGACAAGCTGTTCCATCCAGCAGTTGCGAAAGGAAAACAGTTTCAACTGTCTCTGGTGAGGTATCAGGGTCTAAGGTTAAAGATGCTGAAATGAGACACGGAAAGTTTCAGAGATCC
>DF358185.1:61223-88937 GCA_000787875.1 Solanum virginianum
ATCCGATCAATTTGTAAAAGACAGGTTTGATGCGTGGGAAGAAGCATTCAAGCTTGAAAGCAATCAGCGGAAAATTGATGAAATATTTATGAGGGAAGCACTAATAGAAGCCAAAAAGGCTGCTGACAATTGGGAAGTACCTGTTGGGGCTGTGCTAGTTCATGATGGAAGAATAGTTGCTCGTGGATACAACCTGTAAGTCATGGTAGCTTATGCTTTTTGCTATTTCTTTTGTTCCTCCTCCTTAGACTTTGGTTTACATATAAAGATGCATGTTTCAGTGTAGAAGAACTGCGTGACTCTACGGCCCATGCAGAAATGCTGTGCATACGTGAGGCTTCAAGCACACTTCGGACATGGAGGCTTTCGGTAGCTCTTTACACTTTCATACTCTCATAAAGATTAAGTGAAGATGCCTCCTAATTTTTATGCTACTGTACTTGAGACTTCAATTTTTCACTTGCACAGTGTGAATTTTTTTACAGCATGGGGTGATTCTATTGTATGGAATATCGTTTGTCACATAACATTACTGTCAAAGGCAGGAAATTCAGAAGAAGCACTATCAAAATTTTCTGTACTTGTTTATGAAACTAAAAATAGATGAATACTTTCAGCTATTATTTAGTAGCCCATTATCTAATTTGGAACCAACCTCTACTATCCTTAACACCATGTTCTTTCTCCTGGATGCTAGATCAATCGCTTCTTTATTCTGTTTCTTTTTCTTGAAGAAACTAGCATTAGCAAGGTGGGGAAAGAATTATGTCAGCCAGATATTAAATAATTAACAATGCTTTGTTAAATGTGATGTACAATTGTACGCGGGAAAGTATGAGTTAAGTATGATTAGTAGATTCCGTCTTACGGTTAACATAATACTCTTCTGTCATTTCTTCTTTGCATGCTTTGGCTTCTTTGTGTTTTGATACAGCACGTGATTTAATTGACACCTAAGTACGAACATGTCTCTGGTAAATGAAGTAAATAAGAAAAGGATAAAACGTGCAACAGTTGGATATTCTTGTACTGAACATCAAATTTTTCTTTGATCAATAAATCTAATGCTATTCCAGCAAGTTTTTGTATCCCTTCTTTTGGTATAACTTCCGATTCTTTTTCCCTACAGGATACCACACTTTATGTTACACTTGAGCCATGTCCTATGTGTGCTGGAGCAATACTTCAAGCTAGAATTGATACTGTTGTATGGGGAGCTCCAAATAAGCTCCTTGGGGCTGATGGCAGCTGGATTAGGTAAGAAAGATCATACATTTCGGTCACTTGATAGCTTAAACAGTCGTCAGTAAGTGATTTATCATCTAGTCCTGTAGGTCTTTGAAAAGTAAGAAATGGAACACGTAGTTCTCAGGTTGCACTATAAAAATAAATGAAATTGATTCCTGTTTGGAACTAGCGATACACCATGGGAACCTTTTGCTTTGAAACCCACAGCAGTAAACAAATCTTATTAGACCCACCAAAGTTTGGAAGGCGGGATCTTTCTGAAAATGAATGCGTACGCGAGAAAATATCCTACAAAAAATCTCTTCTTGTTTCACATGTTAACTTTCTGAACTTTCACAAATCACAAGTCTTTAAAATATTTATATTTATTATGAGGGTTCCCAGGAAATAGCCTCTCTACTTAGGTAGTGGTAAGGTCTGCGTACATTCTGCCCTCCCCATACCCCACCTGTGGGATTTCACTGGGTATGTTGTTGTTGTTGTTGTTTTTGTTTAATCATAGGATTTCACATTAGATATTAGTCAAGGCCTCAAGGGCTCATATTAAACAGCAACTTTTTTTTGCGTTTTCTTTATGGCGGTACCATAGTTTGCTATACATATGACGAATGTTTACAGTTTTCTATGTTGGCACATGCTGCAATAGTTTTCTAGTTTCAGGTCTAACATCTACAATAATTTAGCTATTTTATACTAGGACTAAATATCCTTATCTGTCAAACCAAAAGCCCCTTAAAGTGTCAGACATATTCATGAAGGAGAAGTGGATAAGTATGGATCTGGAAGTCTACTTTTTCAATTCTTCAGTGTTCAAGTGAATAATTGTAACACCAACTTAGGATGTTCGTCCGAAAAGACTTCCCGGTTAATCCATGTTTCTCCATGATGTATTATCCTCTTTTACTTTCTCTCCGAAAGTCATGCAGTTAGGCATACCTCAAATTTCCCTCTATTTCTCTCCGAAAACATGATGCTAAGCATCTCTCAAGTTCTCATAAAATTAGTTTACTTCATTGTCCAGCTGAAAATGTATTATAAAGATAATTCTTGATATTTCTAACCAGCCTCACAGCAACATAGATAGTTTAGATGGTGTTTGGATAAGCTTATAAATTGGTCAAATTGGCTTATAAGCACGTCTGAACTTATTTACATGTTCAGTAACCACTCAAGTGCCAAAACTAGTCAAACGCCATAAACTGGTCATCTCCAACTTATGACTTTTTAACTTATAAGCTATTTACCATTAGCTAATCCAAACGGGCTTTTTTGGGAGTGCACAGGTCTGCTAGTTATTGTGTCCTTTCTAAGGGCTTTGTTAGTGAACTTAAAAACTGATTGACATCTATTATATTGACGCTTTTGTTTCTATTCATCTTAAATCATTGTGGCTGAATCTTTTGATTCATGAATTGTGTAGGTTTCTGTTCGATGTAAAGGATAAATAACAGATTCTGAATGTTATGCTGTAGATGAGAATGTATTTCTGATAATTTGGTCTCAACAACCTGGTGTGCCTCGTTGAAGCCAAAATCTTAAAATCTAGTTATTGTGTCGTTGTCCAAAAATAGATCCTCACTTCTTAAACTACTCCATTTGTTTTCTTTTTACCTTATTGTCAAACTCCATAGCTTGCTGAAGATGAACCCCTCTTTCGATTCGCGCTGGTTGCAGTTTGTGCTTCAAGATTGTCTCTTTTGCATACCTGTCTGTAACGCCTTACACCTTTTATTGTTTGTTTGTTCCAAATCGTCAGCCAAAATATTACTCTTGTAGCTACTAAATTTATCTCCTCTAGATACAAAAGTTCCCTGATCCTTAACATGAGCATCTATTGTGGTTCCTTTCTTATATGTTTTCGCTGTTCATTGTTCTTCTGCGGCTCCCTAGCATCAAACAAGGTTAAACATTGATGTCTCTATGTGATCACAAATTGGATCTCCCATCTTGCTATCTTTACTCGATATGCACGTTATATATCATACACAGCTCGCCAAGGATGGATACACATTGCCTTCAGTGATGTCACGTGACACTGCTTCGTTGATTTTCTTTTTTATAAGAAAAATGAAAATAGTGGATATAAATGTAAGAAGAGACATTGCTCGTCATTATAGTAATATAGTCATTTCTTCAAATGTTGACATCATTTACGAAAAATTCTGCATACCCCCCACCACTTCAGCTCGCTCCACGAAAATTCTTTTGATTTTTGAGATAAACACACTGTTATTCATAATGTTTCAGGCTTTTCCCTGATGGAGATGGAGAAAAGAGCTTGGAACCAACAGATATGCCTCCTGCTCCAGTTCATCCTTTCCACCCTAACATAACAATCCGACGTGGAGTGCTGGCATCGGATTGTGCAGATGCTATGCAGCAGTTCTTTCAACTAAGAAGGAAGAACAAGGAAAAGAAGTCGGATTCTGCAGAACCGTCTTCATGTCTTCCCGTTACAAGACACCACCATCCGAGATTCCTCAGCAAGCTTAACGACGTGTTTCATATGATGTTCTGCCTGTGATTTTTTCTTTCTGAACTTCAAATTTCTGCAAAATTGTATTCAAGTTCATGATTTTGTCAACAGCTTATGTTCTTTAATCAGCTAATTTATTGTCATTTCAAGATAAGCAGCTAACTTTGTTCTGTTTATTGCAGTAATTTTATGACTTATTTTCACGTCAACTTTTCTGCTTTTGGAGCTTGATATTTTTCTGACGAGGGTTTTTGGAAAATAACCTCTCTATCTCTATAAGGTAGTGGTAAGATCTGCGTACATGTTACCTTCTCCAGACTCCACTTGTGGAATTTCACTGAGTATATTGTTGTATTTTCATATGTCAACTTTTAGCTAATGATTCCTCTTGTAAAAGAGTTTTTACACAATTTTTTCCAATTAACCATGGCTAATTAATATGTATTTTCGCTTTATTAAATTATTTAATCCTGGCAAAGCTAAATTAGTTTAGTATAAACATCAGATACGTATAACTATTTACCATCTAGGTAATATCTCCTCACCTACTATGTGATCAATAAATGATTACCAATCTTATGGCTTATTTTGATTGATTAATTTCAAAACCTTGTGAGAATATGAAAATTCACACTAATTTAATATATACTAATATTATTGCACGTGCATCACACGTGTGTATCAAGTTATTGTAAATGGTTTTGTAAGAAAATTTAATTTGCTTGTCTTCTTTTATTTTTTTAGTTTGCTTAAAAAATGGTTGTTTTCTTTTTTATAACTCTTTAATTTTAATTTTACATGTGACATTATTAAAATCACAAGATTCAATAGATATGTAAAATGTATAAAAATATCATAATATTCAAAAGTCTTCCTTACTTTTTTTTAACTTCATGCCTAGTTAAAATCAGACAAAAAAATTGAAACACATTAACAATATTATTAAATAAAAGTTTGAGTAAATAATTACGCATAAAGAAGCAAATATAAATTTGTGTGATTAATTTACGTAGGTCTTCAAAAGATGATGTTTTTCCCTCCATAAAGTTCACTAACATCCATTATGTCTTTAATTTAAAATCATATGATTCAAAAATCTTCTTTACTTTATTAAATTTAGTGACAAGTCAAGAAAGTACGTGAAATTTAATCAAGTATAAACTGATGTAGTAGCAATTTTGTCAACCACAAATTTTATTTTTCTACTTATCCAAATTTAGGTTTGTGGATTACTTGATGCTTTGAAAATTCTCTATAAAGGTAATTATGTGCCTCATTATCTGGTGCACATCCTTAAATACTCGATAAACATAGATCGCGTGACACTATCTATTTCCATAATTGTTTGCAAAATTTTCTTTCTTTCAATATTATTGAAAGTATTGTTGTACATTTTGAATATACATCTTAGGGTATTTTTTTTTTTTTGTTAATATTAGATAACATTCTTGACAAAGATACCTAGCATGCATGCTGAGAGCTATAAATTTTATTGATGATTTTTCTTGATTCTTACATATGTTCTCATATTACAGTGATGTATTAAAAATAATAGCATATTTTTCTTTGTCATCTTATTAAATTTATGAATGATGAAAAGTTGTTTTCACAGCCCAATCATCATAAAAGAGGAGAATAATGTAATTGATTGGAGATTGTAAGTATTGCCATTGAATAATTTCATTTGTAAAACACAAGGATTGCCATTAGATCAGTAGTTTAGGAATTGCAACTGTTCAAACCTCTAGCTCCTTGTTCGGACCGAGCCGTTAATGTCGTCAATGTAGTGATCCATAACTTCCATAACCTTCATGGATGTGATTGCAACTATCACTATCCATGGAAGTTACATAACCATTCACTACTTTACAACTTCCCCACTACTTCACTTCCCACTAACCACTAACTTCACAAGTTGCGTCCTTTCGAAGAAGGTGTGTGTTGGCGCAGCTGTAGGCAAAGTATCGTCTGGTCAATTTTTAAGTGAGGGTTAGTTATGTAATTTAAGAGTTATCTTTAACTGGGGATATTAACGTAATTTGACTTTAAGTTTTTTGAGTTGGTGATATTATATAAAACTGAGAAGCTCTTAACCCTAAAGTTGGACTATCATTTTGCTCCTGTACTTGATTAATTAATTATTAATTATTTAAATAAATAGTAAAAATTAATTAAGTCCTATTTATTCACATAACTGATTTTGCGGTTACGACATCTTTAAAAAAAAAAATTGATTTTCAGCTATGGGATGTTTATGAGTTCACTAGTATACATACCCACGCGATGCGCGGCATGCAAATGATATTTTTAATGATGATATATATTATGCTAAAACATATATTATATATTTGTCTATATGAATTTTTTTAAAAAATAAATATATCAATGAATGACATATTTCAGTCCATGAGTTTTTATTGCGTATTTGTTATGGTTATTAGCAATGCAAGTTTCTCAACACTTCTTAAGCCATGCACTTTGAATATTCAAATATATATTTATAAATTATGTTCATAAAATAGTGAAAGAAAAAATTTCATTGATGACCATAATGCTACATTTCTCGAAAATTATAAACAACGATCAAATATGACACAAATTTACTATACTATTGCAAGTTGCAAAGAGCATCAAATCTTAATTGAATTATCTATATAGATTTAAATAATTAATGAATATGAAATGCTAAATTATAAACATATCAATCATCCAAAACAATATCTTTTAATCGTGTTATGTATTTTAATTGAAGAATTGAATAAGAAGATGTAGCTTAACTTTAAAAAATTATTGTAAATGTACTTAAAAATGAATTGAATATTTGAAAAGCAATATTGTTAATTGCTTTGCTTCCGAAGGAAATGTAGCAACAAATAATATGCTATCATATAACTTTAAAATTCTAGTAGCATATAATTATTTGGATAATAATCCACACACATATGATACCTTCATCATTATTATAATTTAATTTTTTAATCTAATTTTTATTTATAATATTATATTCTGTTCAATTGTATGACACACTTTTTTGTTTAGAATTTGACTCCTCGTCATTTTCATTATCTTTATTTTTCTTAAATTCTTATTTAGATGATAAATACATATCATAAATTTAATCTATGGTTGAGATTTAATAAATTAAAAATAAGCCTTATTCATGATGAAAATAATAAATATTTTATATATTTACTTTCAAAATATAATATAATCCCACAATTTTAGCCATTATTTTTTTTCTTTATTTCTTTAAAGCGGAGTATCAAGATCTGTGTCTTCAATTATTATTTATATATACATTAATTTTATCAAATATTTAAATATTTAACTGTTACATAATTAAACAACAAAGCGTAAAAGTAAATAACTAAAATAAATATTGATATTATAATTATCGTATACATAATAAAATTTGTATATGAACTGAATATTTGATTTATCAAAAGTGTAATTTGAAAATAATATAATGTTTGTAAATATACTGAGAGACGTGATCAGAATTCATCTGCACAAAAAAAGCAAAAGTAAAATTTTGATTAATTGTCATATTTATCATAACATTAAATATTAAAATGAACAAAGAATATCTTATACATATCACATAGATGACAAACAACAAAATGAATAAAATCAATTAGAGACAAAGAATATAGAACTTAAATTTAGCAAATTTTATTTTGTTTCATATTATATTTTGAAAAGTTAAACAATCTTAAGGAGTTATTGACCGAAGACTTTAAGCTGAATATCATCAAACCTCAACAAAAAAATATTATCAAAATACAACAATCTCGGCTGACCTTGGATTTCAGAGATGAATTGAGTAATTTATGTACTTTGATGATGGTTATACTTTGAATGTTTTAGTTTATTTATAATTTTTTATCCCTTTTTATATTTGAATAAATAAGCTTAATAATCTCAATTCAAGATTTAAAGTATTACTATAAGGATAGTTATCTTTCGCATCAAAACTGTTAGTATTAAAATTTATCTTTAAAACTAATTAACTTCTTAATCAAAAAATTGAATAATCTGAGACTTGATATTTTATGGTGATGATATTAATTATTATAATATCATTTTGTTTCTCCTAATGGATATAGAGGGATATATATTTTTATTTTTTAAAAAGGTATTTGAAATAGAAATATGTGATTATATATGTAATCAATTATCAAAATTATAAAAGCTATGATTATTATATAAAAAAATCTTCATTAAAAAATATGATAATCAAAATTTATGGGAAAAAATAGTTACCGCATTTAATAACACTAATTGTGCATTTGTGTATAATGCTGTCGTGGTCCTTTTTGAAAAATACAGTTTTGCACTTTATTTTTAAAATTCAATTTTTAAAACTAAAAGATGAATAAATTAATTTAACTTATATATATATATATATATATATATAAATTGATCTTGTAATTGTACAAAATAATAGTTATTAAATTGCTATCATAAAGAATACAAAGACGTGATTTACATTTTTAGTGCTATTCCTTATTTGTAAGTATGTAATTTTTATTTTTTTAAATTTTGATTTATAAATGAATAAGAAGATAAGTTGATCTTGTAATTGTACAAAGTAATAGTTATTAAATTGCTATCACAAAAAGTAAAAAACTTGATTTACTTTTTTAGTGGTATTCCTTATTAGTATGTTTCTAATTTTTATTTTAAAAATTTTGATTTATAAATTAATAAAATTTAAATTATGAAATTTTAAAAAGGAAGAATTAAAGTCTTAATTAATTACCCATATTTTAAATTAATAAAATTTAAATTATGAAACTTGTGGAGTAGTGAGAAGTTTTTTTGTCATTACCCGAAATTTCAGGCGTGATGGCACTCACCTAACCCACCAAGGCGAGTCAGCCTAACACTTGCTAATTCAAACATAACAATAATTGCGAAAGATGAATAGACTAATAGGATAGACAATCGGATGAATACTAAACTATAACTATCCCAAGGACTGGTGTCGCATGTACGAGCCTCTAAATATAGAATTCTCAAATAAAATACATATCGCAAATGTCTATTCTCAAATAGAACATAACATAATAATGGATTCCTTGAAGGTCTGCTGAAGACATAAACAGCTACCTTAAGAGTAATCCGGAAGCTCGATCCTGTAATGAGAAAAGTCTAACCAGAGGGATCGCGCTCGCATTCTACAAAAATCTAGCAAGGGGTGAGTACCAAATACCACGCGGTACCCAGCAAATGGAACTAACTTAAAGTAAAATAATGAAGAACCAAGTAACTCCCTAATACCCAACCACATACCGCCAGACTACAAACCTGCACTCAGAAAATCCCAACATAATATATATATCATATGTAGAAAATTACTAGAATGTAGACATAATCATCACTTTATAATTATCGTATACATAATAAAATTTGTATATGAACTGAATATTTGATTTATCAAAAGTGTAATTTGAAAATAATATAATGTTTGTAAGAGGCCTCTAAGGATCACAATCTCACAACTATTCTGCAATACCATAATTCATAACTTTCACAATTGCACTGTCCGAAAATTCTATGATCAAAGCTTATAATAGTATAATTCTCATTGTCCCACTTTCAAGTCATGGAGGAAAATTCTACAATTTATCAAGTTCTCGCTATCTTTTTCATTTCATTTTTTTTCACTAGCCGGAACCATTTCCCTTCGGCTTTTCATTTTTTTCTTGGATCATCCAGCAAACACATAACAAATGCACAACGTCAATGCAAATGGACATGTTCACATAATAATGAGGAGATGATAAATATTAATACAACTCATAACAGCATAGTCTCGATACAAACTCAACAATATATCTCCATCATTAATTCACAAGTCAAATATCACCATAGGATAATTACTCAATAATACCCATATTAATATACGTCTAGCCTAGCCCCAAAAATATTTATTCAATTCTTTCATTAATTCTTAACTCTCAAACCTAGGGTTAAATCTCAATTCCTCTAATTAACTAGTAAATGCCCTAATGATATTTAGATAATACAATATAATTATAATTTAATTGCAATTTGGGGAACTGAAAAGAAATTCAGCACTGACTTTTGCTTACTTCAATGATACTTAGCGCTTGACCCACTAAAATTCCATTACAATATATAATATATGATACTAACAATACATAGCTCCCTAACGTGTTACCCATATTTTAAATTAATAAAATTTAATTCCATTACAATATATAATATATGATACTAACAATACATAGCTCCCTAACGTGTATCATTAAATGAAGAAAACCACCTGGATTGTTGCTGCTCGCCTCCCTCTCCTTCGTTCTTTTCTTTTCTGTTTCTAACGTTCTGTCTCTTATTCCTCTTTTGCTTATATAATTATTCCTTTTTTTTTTAATTATAATAACTGAAAACCCTATTAACCTATTTTAATAAATATACTATAAGTAGTATAAGATGTTATATAAATTAACACTTTTATCCACTAATTAATTTAATTATCTAAAAATTATTTCTCAATGAAATAATAAAACTATTGAATAGTCCAAAAAGCCCCTTTAAAATTCACAAGAAAAACACTTTATAATATACGAAACTCTATATTAATAAAACTATTGAATAGTCCAAAAAGCCCCTTTAAAATTCACAAGATAAATATTTTATAATATACAAAATTCTATATCTCAAAACGACTTAACGGGTCGTTACATTTTTAAACTGATATGTTACATTTTATTTTATTTTATTGTAATTTTTAATAATTAAGATATTTAAATACAGAATTCTAATTTTTTTTATGGTGCTAACATGTGAAACATGCAATAAAATGAAAATAAAAAATTCTTGATTAGAAATCTGTATTTTTTTAAAAAAAGTTTTTCAAATGATGATTAAATTTAATTTTCATTGCCAAAAAATAACTCTCCATATCTCTCTGCCTCCACAACCTCATGTAATCAACTACTCATGTTTTATTATAATAGATTAGTAAAAAAGTAATATATATATATATATATATATATATATATATATAAAATTAAAGTAGACGTAAACTCTGTAATTTTAAATTTATTCTAAGTATAAATAGAAAAGATTTTTTCATTATTTTTTATAAGATCTAACGATATCTTTTCAATAATTATTAATCAGTATTATCAATCCTAAGCAACTAAAGTTTGTTCTCATCTAATCTTTCCTAATATGATATTATTAATTATTAATTTTTTAGCTATAATTAAAATAATGGCATATTATACTAAATATTTAGAGAAGTAACTTTTAAATTCTTAATTTATAAAAAAAAATGTAAATTTTTTTAAAAAAAGGTAGTTATTTAATACCTAATTTAACTAATTTATCCTAAAAACTAATACATGTTTTGATCCTAGGCTGTCACTTGACATGATCCTAAACAACACTTTCTTTCAATTAATATAATATAGATGTGTATGTATCAACATTCTTTTAAAAATTTAAATAATAAAAATCAAATGTACGAAGGGATAAACTTGTGAAGCACAGAAACTAGTAAATTTAAGGAAATGAAGATTTCATTGAAAGAGATGGCTTAATAGTTTGGAAATTGATACATTTATTGTTGAATGACATGAAAGTAGGAAAAGCAACCTGTTTGATACTCTCTCCAAAATCGTCTTCTTTCTTTTTTGACAATTCTTTAATTTAACTTTTCACATAATGTGTTTAAGATTACAAGATTAAAGAACATTTTAATATATTTTATGCATTTTTAGTTTAAGACCATAAGTTTCAAAGGCTTTTTAATCGCCTTTCTTAAACTATGTATTTGTATCAAATTTAGACGATTAAATTAAAATAGATGAATTAATTAGTATTATTATTATATTTGATTGGGACTAGGTACCAATGCATAGCTCAAGTGTCAAATCAAAAAGCAAGAAAGTTGGCAGCATTTGCTCAACTCTATTATCATAATCATCCCTCATTGTTGTTAATTTAGTAATTCAATTTGCCATGTGTATTAAGTATTAACACCAAAATTTTAATAACAATTAATAATAATTTGTTAAATTTAACATTATTTAAATTTCTAACCACTTTCCCTTTGCTGCATTGCCAAGTAAATAAGCATATCCCATAAATCATTTCCCCCACAATATTGAAAAATTGATCAACATTATGACATTTGGTATTATCATACTTTCCTTTGCTTTTCTTGGAAGAAAAAATAGGAGGGAAACACTTTCCTAATCATCTCATTGTACTTTTTCTTTTCATGGGGTAAGAAATTATAAGGTGGGAAAACAAACATTATCTTCAAGATAGGACATTTAAATAGCTAACCAACTGAACTATTAAAATCTCTCGCAATGATGCATACTAAAGTTTTTTGATTTTAACTATCTAGATTCACGTAACTCAAGGATAGAATGTTTCCTATTGAAAAATTCATAATAAAGTAAATTTCACTTGAATAAACTCGAAAACGACCCTTCTATCTTCATGCAATAGAAATAAGGTCTGTATACACTCCACCAGTGGAGATTAAAAAACTGGATATGTTGTTATTGTTCGCTTAAATGAACTATGAGAAGATCCAAAACAAACTACAAGAGAACCACCAAGTCACCTAGATTTGGTGCATGAAAGTTTTATTTACCATAAAAATTGGATCTTTAACAATGCAGGGTCTTTGGGGGACAACTTCTCTATCTCTATGAAAGAGTGGTTAGGTCTGCGTATATTTTTTCCTCCCTAGATTCCACTTGTGGAATTTTCACTGGGTATGTTATTGTTGTTTGTAACAATGTAGAGGTTGAAAAAATAGGCTAACTTAAAAAAATGACCTACAATGGTCCTTTGATGCTTGAGATGGTAATTGATAGCAATTGATGACCAACACTGTATTTTCCCATGAATTGTAAATACTTATGATGAAGCATAAAAAGACATTAAGCACAATTTTGTGGTGCCAATTTTGACAAATGATGAGACTTGCTGTTGCATTCACAAAAAATTAAGTTTCCCCTAAAAATATGTCTACCAAACTCTTTTACTTTTTTAGAAGTTAAATAAAATTGTAGATGTATATAAGTAGAGAGCTCTTGACAATCAAAATCCTCCACAAAATGGCTTCTTCTAAGTTGGTTTACTGTACAAGTTTTTGCATTTGGCTTGTGATGGCTAATGCACAAGCACCAGCTGCATCACCATCTACACCAACCACAACGCCTCCACCTACTACCACTACGCCTGTTGCACCAGCACAGCCACCAGCAACTTCCGCACCACCTCCAGTAGTGCCTCCACCTAAAGTTGCCCCTGTGTCTGCTCCTACGACTCCACCACCACAACCTCCACCAACTCCACCCGTTTCAAGTCCATCACAGCCACCAGTAACACCACCACCTGCTCCAGTTGCTTCTCCACCAGCAGTTCCGCCACCTCAGACAGCCCCAGCACCAGCACAAAAGCCACCATCACCAGCACCTGTACCACCACCAGTGTCTCCGCCTAAGGCACCACCAGCATCAGCACCGACACCAGTCACTCAACCACCGGCTCCTCCACCAGCTGTGGTATCACCAGTAGCACCACCGGAGTTAGCACCCTCACCAGCACCTGCTCATGGCAAGCACAAAAGAAGGAAGCACAAGCATAAGCACCATCACGCGCCAGCACCTGCACCAACAGTACCAAGCCCGCCAGCACCACCAACCGTCCAAGATTCAGTGGATGTGACACCAGCACCATCTCCTACTCTGAATTTGGTAATGTTTCAATCGTTTTCCCCATCTGGTAACTGTATTTTTTTCGAAAATAACGTACTATATAGACAGGAACAGCTCTAATATGATAAATTCACTTTCTCTCGCTTGACTGCAGAACGGAGCAACCTTTTTACTGCAAGGAAGCGCATCTAGAATGTGGACGAATGCTGGTTTGGCGATGACTATTCTTTTGGCCATCATAATCTGAGATTCCCAGAGACATTACATGAAAAGCTATAGTTTCATTACCAGAACGGAAATTTTGAAATGAGATGGGACTATTTATGTGTTTAGAGGAGAAATAATGTGGAATATGATTGTTATTGTTGTTCTCATTGAATATTCTTTTCATCCAGACATTTACATTGAATGTAATTGATTTTCTCTCACCTACAAAACGGCACTATCAATACTCTTACTCTTTTGGTAGAGCCTAAAGGTGTATATTTCATAAGCTTCGGTCAATCTTCATTGGCGTCTGGATCCATATTACTTTCTTCCTTGAAGTTGTACTCAACAACAAGTCCAAGGTTGTCAACTAATTTGTGATACTGAGAGCAGCCTGAACACTGAAATGAGAATCTTCAGTTGACACTAGAGATCCAGTCGACTTAAATATTGTTTAATAATTAAAAAAAAAAGAAAACGGAGACATATATAAGACAGCTATGTATATAGCAAAGACTGAAAAATGGAAGGTTTTGATTTTAGATTTCAGTAAGGTATTAGAAGTATTCATGCAAACAAGATGTCAAATATCTGAATCCAGAACTATAGTTGTTTAACTCTGAATCATATATGTTACGAATGGTCAACATTAGCATCCCTCATACTACTTAGGAAAAGTCACAGCAGTCTAAAAGGTTTGTTACCCCATTTATGGACAAACGCACACGAGAAAAAAAAAATTCATGCATTAAGGTAGGGATTAAAGATCCCATATGTCCTCCACAATTGAACTGCTCAGATATGGCGAGCACTACCTGAAAACTTACATGTTTAGCCAAATGTTGTTAGGCAAAATAGTTCAAATTGAGGAGAGCAAATGACGCACCGTATAATGCAAGTGCTACTAAGAAGATTACCCACTAATACCTTCAATGGTTAATTCATCCATCTAACACTTCTAGCCTAAAATATTTTCGTGAACATACATAATTAAGAGATATTATTTGGACTTTGCTATCTTACAAGAAAATTAGTTTTGTTTTGCAATTATCGAAACTTTTAAAGCACCACTATATGCTCAACCCCAAGTACCTGTATAAACACAGTCCCTCGTTCATATGCTAATCTGTTTATGAGTCTTTGAGATCGAACACCACAAGCATTACATGTGAAAGTTGCTAATAGACTTCTTCTTGGTAGTTTCAGGTCGAAGCCTGCTTCCTGTGAGAAGGCACCCGCTCATTAAGAATACACAAAGAAAATGTTAAAAGAAACACAAGAAATCCAAAAAGGGAACTGAACTAGGACAATTGAAAAGCTAACAAACACATAAATACCAATGGCAAGAGGTAAAGAAGAAACAAAAAGAAAGCGAAAAGAATAGAAATGGAAACAACATATTCTGAGATCACAACAATTTGCTATTAACCTTTTCTCAACAGAAATATTTCCCTTTATTTGATAAATTTAGATTTCAAATTTTGCCTCTGTGAAGAGAAGAAAGAAATGAGAGCACAATCGAGTTATGGTAGTATAGTAGAATAAGCAATTCATTATTGTTTATGACTTCTTTCCTCAGGAGAAGGTTCGGCCGGAAAAAAGTGATATTTGAGTGGCCAAAAGGCAATTAGAGATTCTTTTTTCTTGCAACTACAGTTTACAACATTTAGTCATACTTCACTAAATAAGGGGTGTAAAACTCTAATCTGAAAAAAAACGTATCAAGTCTAAGTGAAACTGACAACCACGCCATCAAGAGCCAATCTTTTCATAAAAATCTCGTAAACCAGGAGGAGAAAACTTAACATTACAGAAAACTAACCCACAGAGAGACAAAACAACTCATTTGCAAAGAGCAATCATAAACCAAGGATAGCTTGAACGAGTTGAGATACAGAGACAAAGATGTCTCGAATTCAAGTCCCATCAAAGTACTTTTGTATCTAATTAATTGGTGCTCCACTGCTAAGGTGTACCTAAGTGTTTAGACTCTAGAAGCTCATGGTGGCATCGATTTCCCCTAGCCAGTGGTCCTGATATCCAAAATCGTTAGGCAAAAGTTCACAATGCATGCAAAGAATGGCAAAACAGTACCTTTGAAGAATCACTTGAAGCAGACGAATACGCAGATTCTGCTTGTGTTTCAGAACTATCTTCCACTACACAAGAAATGATTGGAAGCTGGAACAAATGTTCTGATGATCTCCTCTTCCCATAAATAGTACTTGAACTGTTACATAAAAATAAAACATAAACATAATGTTTTAACCAACACAATCCTCATGAGCTCTACCTAGTATTAAACAATTACTACACCTCGATCACAAACTAGTTGTGGTCAGCTATACATATCCTCATAGACAATTAGCTCCAGTTGGACCCCTTTCATCCACATGACCCAGCTTAACTAGGTTTTACATGTACCCCAGCCATGGGCAGAGCTTGAGTGGAAAACGGATTCGGCGGAGCCCTGTAATTTTTCTTCAAACCCAGTATTTGTCTAAAGAAATTCATTTAATAAATCTCAACCCCATAAGCTTCAAATACTACCACTACTACAATACTTGGGGTTGTCAATACAAATCATCTATATCCATTCCAGCCAATTTGAGCCTGGTTGATTCCATTCCTCAATTTTACTACGTTCCACATAATACAACAATATCAGCTAATACGCCTCAAACTCAAACTAGTTGAAGTCAGCTATATGAATGCTCTACATTCATTCCGCTTAATGTGAACCATTTCTTCCACTACTCTACATAGTAAAGTTCAGATTTTTTGGGATAACTAGTAAAGTTAAGATTTTTATACCAAACAACAAACTTGGGAATCAAAAAAGAAAAACCAGACAATATGCCTCACTCTCAAACTAGTTCATGTCAACTATATGAATCCTCTATACCCATTTCACTTAATGTGAACTTTCTTCCACAACTAAAAGGGCAAGCCCGGCGCACCAAAGCTCCCACTATGCACAGGATCCGGGAAATGCCAACCACAAGGGTCTATTGTATACTTTACCCGATTACTACAAGACTCCCTTTCACTTTCTTCCACAACTAAACTCCCCCCCTCCTGATATAAGCACGCCTAGACTAATTCCATTGACACCTGCCATTTCCCATCAGCAACATTTACCAGATAACTCTAACTTCCACTACTCAACTCTACATATTAAAGTTCATTTTGTTAGATAACCAGTAAAGTTAAGATCTTTATACCAAACAACAAACTGGGGACTAAAATGAACCAAAAAAAGACAAACCCCATGAAATAAAAGATGAAATTAGGAAAAAGAAACATGATGCATAGAAGCTTACCTTGGGGATTTGATACAGTAATGATAGGAACTAGGTCTGAAGGAAGGAGGGAACTGAAGAGAACAGATGGGAACATGGGTTTTTGTGCTGGTAAAAGATGAAGAGCTGCAAGAATTGAAATTATGGAAGATTTTGCTGTTTCCAGTTATGGATATAGCCATTGAAGGAAGAATCAAGAACAGAGAAAAAGCAGAAGCTGAAGCTGCGGCTTAATTGGTAAAAGTTCATATATATATATATATATACATATATATATTTGTTTTTAATTAAATATTTATTAAGCTTTATTCCGATTAATTTGAATTTTTTGATGTGTATGAGTTAAAAAGGAACTACATATTACAAGAAATAAAAAAGAAAAGACGTGAGTTTAAATTTTAAGTATAATGCGCCATAAAATAATTCTTTAGTTGATGCAAAAAATAGGGCATCATTTTCATTCACATTAGAAGAATTTTTATAGTTTACAAGTATGGATTATTTCCTAGAAATAGAACATATTACATAGGCCCAACCAAAATATCACAAAAAAAAAAAGAAAAAAAAAAAGAGGGAATATTGAACAATTTGAGAATTTATCAACTTGTTCAATGTGATAACATTCTCTCTTTTTTCAATTTTAAGTTGCTAATTGAAATAATTCAATCTTGTTCATCTACTTCTTGAAATGGAAGTGGCACTGTCTTGATCGCTCTAAATTTTCCCGCATTATTTAGATGCTCATTCTCCAACCTGTTTATAGAATTCAAAATAACGTATATATTAGGAAAAATGCGATTTTAACTTATATACATTGACAGTATTATATCGAGAAAAATCCAAATCACCTGTAAAAGTTCCAATGTCCTCTTCTAATGACTTCAAGGGCTGCTAAAAATAGCCCTGTTACCCTGTAGTCTACAGTTCCAAAATTGTAATGAAGTACTGTTTGTAACCATGCTAGCCTTAGTACAAGGTTCAATCCCTACAACAACATAAAAATTTCTTAGATTTCGAAAAAAAATGACGACTAGTACATGTCTGATCCTTCAAAAGAAGCGTACTTTTTGAGGATCTGACACAGGTGCGACAGTATTTTAGGAAAGTCTAAGTTAGTACCATGGAGAAGTAGTAGATAAATTTTCGTCGTAGCATCAATTCATTCCTTAGCCATGGATTCTTGGAATGGCATTGAAGCAAGCCCCAATCTTTAACAAAATCCCAGTACAATTGGTACACAGTTGCAGCACTTGACATGACTATAACTAAACAAAGCCATCCCAAGTTCTTTTCTTTTTCATATGCAACTTTTGCACCAGCAGCTAACATTGCAGACACATATTTCCCTAAGTTCACTAGGTGGCTTTTGTGTCCCTCGTCGAACCATCTTCTTGCACACTGCAAAATATATCGTATTCGATTCAGTTTTTCCTATGCAAATTTGTACAAAAGTTAGAATCTTGAAAAGGGGAGTTATTAAAAACCTGCATAGCTCTCCAGTAATATGGCAAGAACGAAACTGCATAAGCGAGGTCTCGATAATATTTTGTCCTCATACAGTATCCATAATCTTGATTTTTGTAACTTCCAGTTATGTAGTAACATGCTACATATTCAAGGTTTCTTAGCATTGGAACCTGTTTAGTAACAAAAAATGTTCGATATGTTATAGTACTAAAAATGCTACTTAAATAGAAGTTCAAACTTGGCCTCAGTTGATAAGTAAACACTCTGACGTTGAATAGGTATATCTAGACACCTCAACTTGTTTGATTGTGTTACTTGAAGACTTCAACTTACACTTTACGTGTCATGTCATCATCGAATGCCTGTGAGACATAGTGGGGATGAGTTGGAGTGTTTAGTTGACGATTGAATCCAAGTTTGAGGTGTCTAGATGTGCACTCTCAACGTTGGAGTGTTTACTTGTCAGCTGAGGTCAAATTTGAGCATTTATTTAATTTACTGATGTTCAGAGGTAACCTGGCTACAAAGTTGATCAGCCATGAAGAAGTCTAACATGACAACCTTATATAAAGGTGAAAACATGATGTTCCTTATAACACGAATGAATCGATAACGGCTAGATTTGTATATGATATTGAATGGGCACACCAGCAGCATAATAAAGACCTGTTAAAAGTCATTATGATTATACTTTTGCATATATTGAGTCGAAATAGAAAAAAAAAAGATCGATTTTTTTTGTTAGATAACCAGTAAAGTTAAGATCTTTATACCAAACAACAAACTGGGGACTAAAATGAACCAAAAAAAGACAAACCCCATGAAATAAAAGATGAAATTAGGAAAAAGAAAAGGCCAGGGATTGCTTGAATTTGATCATAAGAGTACCCTTTTGCTACAAGTGTTAGATGGAGAAACAGTACCCCGACAACAGCAGTCATCGACGTAGTACATATAAGGAACACATCTCTGTAGTTGAGTTCCTTTGTTTGAGCTAGCTCAAAGATGAAGCTATAGTTTACATGAGTTTTCCGCCACATAAATATGTTGCATCCATACAGAAAGAAGTGCAAGAACATTAAGCTGAACATGCTGCACAATCATTAGTGTAATTTCCATTAGATGTTTTGATGAAATGCCAAAGATTTTACGAGTTTAAGTACGTTGGAATTGTTTAAACCATAATCGAACGCTTGCCTGAGAACAGGATAGACAGTTTCCATGTATACTGTATCAGATTTAGGTCTGTACAACCCTGTTATATGAGCCATGATCACATATCCAACGAAAAGCGCTAGGAAACATCCTGTGAATAAACCTGTTCTCGAAAGCCAATCAAGAAGCCGATATCAAATTTAACATTAGGCCATTGTCACAAGTTTCATGTTATGTTGATGTTTTAACATTTCATATACTCATGTAATAAACAGTCTTGGTTTTGGTCTATGTTGCTCAGACTCTCCAAACTTGTTGTCGCACCAGTGTCAGATCCTCCAAAAATATGTAACTTTTGGAGGACTCGACACACACCCTTCGACATTTTTGAAGAGTCCATTCAAACCTTAGAAAAACTAAGCACTATTGTCCGTTTGAACAACTAAAAGGGTTCTTTAAAGTTTGAACATTTTTGGTCAATAACATGATAATGACCTAAAATGGAGCTTTCTTTGTCCTCCACTGCTAAAAAAAAGTGGACCCTTAAGTCTACTTTTTTCTTTCTTCAGGTGGTTAATGGCTGATTCAAAGCCAACTTTTGTAGCAGATGGTCCTTTTTATGCTGATTGACTCTTTGTTTTTATGTGGCTATCCAATAAAAGAAGTGGTAACCTAAAAAAGAAGACACTTATGTATATTATCTTAGGTGTTTCCTTCTAGGTACTTCCAGTCCGCGTGGGAGACAGAATTTTCATCAAGGGTTTCATCATCAACAACATACTCAGTGAAATCCCATAAGTGGAATCTGGGGAGGGTAAAATGTACACAGACCTTACCACTACCTCATAGAGATAGAGAGTTTGTTTCCGAAAAACCCTCGTCTCAAAAATCAAGGGGTTCGTCATTTACAAAAAAATTGACCTTGTATATACAGTGTGATTTTTCGACGAAACTCACCAATGAAAAAGGTGACAGCATGAGATTCTTTCTTTTGAGTAGGCTTTAAGTACTTCATAGCCTTTTTTTTGTCATCTTCAGCAAAATGTTTGATGAAAATGTCCTCAACATCATCAGCTAACTTCAAAACCTATGTAATAAATAAATATATAATGTGTGAGACAACAATATCTTAGCAAATACTATAAAGCTATTGCTTTTGTGGAATAGCACTTGTTGTTAAAGATATGACCACTTAGTACTGTCTAAGAATAATCTTATGATGTTTACAAACAATGTCATGCTGCTACATTTTCATGTTCAAAAAGATCATCTTTTTCCACAATGAAAAAGTTGAACATTTCCTTGGCTTTTATGATTTTGTTTAGTTTTACCTTGTCTGAGCTGTTGAAATAGGAGCTCTCCACAACTCTTAAATAAATAGGAAGAGCTTGTTTGTTTGTAACCTATGATAAAAGAAGGAAAAAACATGAAAAAATTACTTAGCCATAATCAAAAACATGGAAAAAGATGCTAGTGTGCACTTAAACAACATCAGCAACGATAGCATATTCAGTGAAATCCCTCAAGTGGGGTCTGGGGAGGGTCCTGGAAATAGCTTCTCTATCTCTATGAGGTAGTGGTAAGGTCTGCATACATTTTACCCTCCCAGTAGGGTCTGGGGAGGATAAAATGTGAGCAGACCTTACCACTACCTCGTGGAGATAGAAAGACTGTTCCCGAAAGACCCTCAAGTGGGGTTTGGGGAGTGTGCACTTAGGATTATAAGAAAAATTACTTTATCAAATTTCTTCAAGATCTTTACAAAAGCAAGCATGTTCAAGGTCCTGTTAAGATTCAACATGTCAAAATTGTTTAGTTAACAAAGGGAAATCAATTGTTAATCGAACGACTTGTTACTTGAGTAACATACCGATAAGTTTTAAGGTATCCTAGTCCCTTGTAGAGCTCAATGAAGGCTCCTCTTATCATCTTCTCCGCGTGCTTTAGCTTCGTTCTGTTGATGTGCAATCTTTTTCGTCCATCAGGGCCACATTTCCTGGAGGATTGATTGATCATATCATCCCTAAGCAAATAAGTTATAGCTGAGAATGTTCGTGTTGGATTCGTTAGAGGAATGTGGATCTTCAAGCTGTTTCCCTGGAAATTGATCACTCGTTCAGATGAACTCTTCGATTTGTTGTCTTCCCTGTTGATATTAGTTGTATTTCCTAGTTCACCTGATCTTGGAGAGTCTAGTATCACTTGATCTATTGAGTTCTCAATGTCCTGTTCTTGTTCTGTTCTGTCTCTGTTGGACTCTTCATCTATTGCCAAAAGACAAAAAAATGTTTTATTTCAAACTTTTTGCTTCATTACGATCGATAAGCTAAGTCAGTAGACGCTCTGTCTAGTGGTATAAATTCGCTTAAAGAATATTTGAATGCAAAGTAAAATATCTCAAGAAAAAACAAAAAAAAAAGTACTACTTCGAGAATTGTGATAAGATGGATAAGATCTTTTCATCCTTAACTAGAGGTATCAGTTCGAGTCCTGAGTATTAAAACAAATCCTAGTAGGGAGCATTTCCCTCTTTAATGTGACTTATACGACAAGAATCTGGATTAATCTAGGCCTCAATGCGAGTGGGAAACCAAAAAAAGATGTTAAACAAAAGAAAGGACTAGAATGAAAACCTACGTTGCTCGGACCCTGAGAAAACATTGCCACACCAGTGTCAGATATTTAAAACATGCGTAGTTTAAGAGGATCCAACACACATGCAACGACATTTTTTTGAAGAGTCCGAGCAACATTAGACGGAGACATAAAGAAAACATGAAACAGAGTGAAAACAGGGGTTACCACAAGAAATGGTAGCTGAGATTGACTCATCCTCTTTGATATTTTGGCCTGAAGAAGTTCCTTTATCATGTTGCTGTTTGATCAATGCAGCTTTGAGCTCAATGAGAATCTCCATTTGCTTCTTCAACGACTCTCCTCGTTCGATAAACTCCTTCTCCTTCATTCGAAAAAATTGATTCACCTTGTTAAGTTGAAGGTCTAAAAGCGCGAAAAACTCAGCTGCAGCTTCAGTATCAGCAAATTGCTCCAACAATTCAGTCTCATACAAATCCCCTTTGCTCAACGTTTGTCCAAGCCTCGTATGAACCTAATAACGATCAAAATCCAAATCGTTCCACGTTAAAATCAAGAAAACAACCTAGGATATAGGAAAAAAGAAGAAGGGGGTGATCAAGTACTTGAATGACCCTATGTTCGTGACGTTGAGGTCCAAACAAAGGTAATTTCCTAAGAGACGTACAAAGAGTACGCAAGAAAGAACTGTCTTTGTTCGCGTTAGTACTTCCATTATTATTGTTGAGAAGATGAATTTTTTTGAGATCTTTTTTCAATTGCCAATAATCAACAAAAGCTTCTTTCCATTCAGGAATTAATTGCCCTTCAAATTGTTTAGAAAATTTCACCATTTTTTTTTCTTCAAACAAAATGGCAAAATGCAAGTGAAGAGTAGTGAAGTGTGTTTGGAATGAGGAAAAATATTGAAATATTTAAGGAGAGGGAAAAGGGAATTTTTAAATATATATATATTTTTTGAATGGTACAAGATTCTAAAATAATATCCAATGGTTGTGCTATGCTCATTCCACTTGTTATATTACATTTTATATTATTGATTTTGATTCTTTTATAAGTACATTTTTAAAGGTAAAAACAATATGGTACTAGCTTTACTTCCCTTTATTTCTTTCTTTTTCTTTAGTAAATTTTCAGTTATGTTTTTTGTTTTCCATAACGTTTGAAGTACATCACGTAATTCACACTTAACTAATCACTAAGAAATCAAATGAGTATCGTGGGATGTGGTGTGATGGATGTGATTTCATCATTCTCGGCTACTTTCGAGCATTGGGAATAAAGAAAATGCTAATAAAGGAGTGTTTCATTTTTATTGATAGAGTCAGTGAATTTTGAATATCGGATGGTTAGAGAAAAAAAGAAAGAGAAAAAGAGATCAAATAAATGGTGGACTAAACTTGAATACAAAATTTTAATTGAAAAGTTCATCGTTTGTTACTAATTGTTATGCTTCTATAATTGAGACCCGTTAGATCACTTTGAGAATTAGTCCAGTAGTCCTCTTGTTTTCCTAGAATATCCTTCTCGTAAATTTTAAATGAGTATTTTGAACTATTTGATAACTATGGTTATTTAATTAGGGATAAATTTTAAATATTTAATTTTAGTAAGTGGGTAACTGGCTAAATCTGTGCATCTTGTGTTTCATGTCTCCATGCTTTGAAAGTATATATGTGCCGGACGAGGCTCATATAACTTTCACTTGATTCAGTGGTGCTGGGGCCAGACTTCTCGTTGAGGAGGAGTCTATTGCTATTCTGGATAGACAGGTTCGGAAGCTTGGAAACAAAGAAATTGCTTCAGTGAAGGTGCAATGAAAGCACTATCTAGTTGGAGAGGAGGCGACTTGGGAGACGGAGTCCGACATGTGTACTAAATATCCCCATCTTTTTGAAACTTCGAGTACTTTTTTTTTACTTTATGTTCGAGGATGAACATAATTTTTAGTGGTGGATAATGTAATGACCCGTTAGGTCATTTTGAGAATTAGTCATTTTACTTTCTTAACGAGTCATTACAATAATACATTGTTCAATTGAATTCTCTTTGTTGAAACTTTATAACACTGACCCCCACACTTCTAATAGTCATGTTTTTGAATCTCCTTATTAGAATTTCTAATTCCGCGACTAACGATAGAGGAGGGAACACTATATTAAGAACATGAACATGAATTTTATGTTAAATAATATTTTAGTCAAGAGTTTTTCATTAAAATTGTTGCTCTTATTGGCCAAATAAAAATTAACATAAACATATAGCTTAACTCTAATTAGACCAGCTTTATTTCCACTACATATAAGATGATTAAAAAATTTTAAATTTTACTTTATTTTGACTGACAAAAAATTTTAGATTTTGTTTTGTTGTATTAAAAGTTAGTGTGGGTATTCAATGTTTAAAACATCAAAAGCCATTTTTCCAATCAGTGCTCATCAATCATCAAGTAAACGACAAATAATTTTTTTGACAGCCTCTTTAATTTATTCACCCTTTTATCTTTTTATTATTATTATTATTTTTATGTATATATATGGCTAATAAATAAAATTCAAAAAATAGTTGAGTACACGAAATCTTCTGCATTATAAAATCTGAGAAAGGATCGCACTCCTTAAAAGTTATGATGTAGACAACTTATATTTAAATATAAGTACTAGTGAATATTTTCACAATTAAATTTGTGACCTGGATTATAGTACGAAGATAATTTTATTATTACTTACTAATAATGGTTTCATTTGGTGCAAGTTGAACTAACACATCCCATTTAATGATCATGATAAGCAATTTTTAAATGTTAATTTATGTACTATTATTGAATTGGAAAAGAATTATCTAAGTGAAATTTTTCCAATATAAGTAGGACTACTATTTTATCTTTATATACTTTAGACTGAAAAGACTGATTTTCTAGGGAAGAAAAAGAGACCTTTTATGGCTCTTAATTTCTCTCTAATGTGGGATAGAATTGACCTAATGATTAATTAATCTCTCATATATTAATGCTAAATTGATTGTTTCCATCAATGTATTCATCAAATGATCAAGTTGGTGTAACGATCCACTTCGCTAGTGATATTTTTCGCTTTGTGTCTAGGCTCGTACTGTTTTAAAACGCGTATTAGTAGGTAAGGTTTGTTTACTTATATACTCAACATCTCTTCTGTGTCTTGCCGATGTGAAACTTCTCCTCTGAAGATGGATTGTTACACACACCATCTCTATGGACTTAGCATCCTCGTTGAGGTTTGTCCCATCGCATGAGATTCGCCTAGATTCAGCACTGAGGATTTCTCCATCTCATCGGTATTTGCCTAAACTCAGTTGAACTCTAGTCCACATCGACAAGGTTGATGCAGAAGTGGCTCTGATACCATCTGTAACGACCCACCCCTCTAGTGATATTGTTCGCTTTGTGCCTAGGTCCGCACGACTTTAAAACACGTCACTAGTAGGTAATGTCTGTTTACTTATATACCTAACATCTCTCTTATGTTTTGCTGACGTAGGACTTCTTATCTTAAGATAGATTGTTACAGTTGGAGCAAGCAATTTACTACCAAAAATTGTGAGTTACATCGAGATTTTCAAAGAAATACAAAAACGTATAATTCATAAGTTGGTGCAATACATACTTTATATATATATATATATATATATATATCTTTCGACGAAGCAAGGGCCTAATATAAAGTAGTATATATTGTAGATTCAGCCTAATTCAATAACTTTAACTCAAATAATATATTCTAAAAAAACCTATTAAGTATATATATAAACATGATCATGATTTTGGTATGATTGGTAAAAATGCCCCATCTTTTTAGACACTACTTTACATTACTCTTTTACTTTAATTTCTTGCTTTTTTGGGATATATTTGTTTATTTAGACATGGGAGTGATCTGATATGCAAGTGTAGGCCACAACAGAAAAGAGGAATTTTTGACAGTAACTCAAAAATATCTTAATTATATTTCATAGTTATAATTTGAATAATTATATTTTATAATTATAATTATAGCAGTATTTGTATAATTCTCGCATCATTTATAAACGTTTGTATAATTCGCACAACTATAGATGTTTATATAATTCGTTATATAATTCGCAGTTTTTATATGATGTTTGTATATTTCGTTACATAATTCCGGCACAATGTCTATATAATTCACTATACAATTTACAATGTTTGTATATTTCGCTATACAATTTGATTCACACATAGCTATTGTATAATCGCACGAATTATACAAAATTCAAATTATAATTACAACAAGATGTTTGTCGCAAACGGTAACTAATTCAAACTATAGCTATATTAACTATTTCACTAGTATATGTTTGCTTATCGATGTAATTTTTTTAAAATGATGTTTAGCTAGTTTTTGGTAATCTATATAGCTAATTAATGCTAAATAGAATTAGTGATGATTTTTTCTATCTACGAAAAAAGTTTACCCGTTGCCAATTTTTATTTTAAAAATTTCCAGAATAAATTATTAAGTTAAATCAAAATGAATCTGCATTAATATATCTAGAACAATTAAAAGAATGTTAAGTTCTTCTAGTGACAAATCAAACGTAAATTATCATGCACATGAGATAAACTTAAGTACTTAATTAATTAACCGTCCAACTAATTAATTAATGACATATTATGAGAAAATTTAATTAATGGAATCCATAATTGAGAATAAGTACTGGTTTTGGGAATAGATACTAAATGAACCTAATTAATTAGTAATTATTAGATTTAATAATATATTGATATCCAAAATTTTCTTTTTTCTAAGATCATCTTAATTCTTTTTAATAAACAATTTATAATGACAACTTACGTCTAATGAATCTGCAAAAGGTTGTAGTATAAACTAAGCATATGCACTTAATTAATTAAGTATATAATAAGTTAATTAGTTATAGGGATACTATGGTTAATATTTAATAATTATTTGGGAATAATTATTATGCCGGAAGTCTACCAATCACCAGTAATTATATATTCTTTCAATCTATTTTTACTTGTTCAATTTAATAAAATAATCCAATTGTATATAGAAAGAGACTCAAAATTAACGATTATAACCTCCTCCAACTGCCCAATCATATAACTCCACTTTCTCATAATATTTGTCTAGATTATATACATTTGCTCTACATGCTTGTGTAGGTTAGAGAACTTTTTTTATATTAAACACGTCCAAAAACGCGTTACAAAGTGATTCATTAATTTCTTCCTTTCATAAAAAACAACTTATTATTCATGTTTGCGAAAAATGGTACATTTTTATAAAAATAGTCAACATACATATAAACTTGAGTTGGATATCACAATTATATCTATCAAAATAGTAAGAGCAAGAGAAGGAAACGGGAAAGCTGCGGGCAGAGAAACTGATCGACTCATCAGGCATTACAAATGACTTTTGTTGTGCGTGGGATTGTCGGGGAACCCCCAATTTGGGTCATTCTATATTGTCTAGGTCCTCTCACCAACCGCACGAATCTCATGGTGACAAAGACTCGCTCTTTGAGAAAAAGAAGA
>DF358184.1:9837-41273 GCA_000787875.1 Solanum virginianum
TAGTTTCTCAACCTCTTTACTTGTCTATCCAAAATCTCCACTGGGACCTCCTCATAGGTCAAATTATCTCTCACAACTCCCACAACATCTAAGGGCACTATAGCACTTGGGTCACTCATACACTTCCTCAACATGGACACATGGAAGACTGGATGAACCATATTCATTTCCATAGGCAACTCCAAGTCATATGCAACCTTACCCACTCTCCTCAAAACTTTATAGAGACCCACAAATATAGTGCTCAATGTCATCTTGACAAATTGGATCACACCCTTCATGGGTGAGACCTTTAAAAAGACCCAATCACCAACCTCAAACTCATGATCTCTTCTCCTTACATCAGAATAGAAATTTCATCTACTTTGGGCTGTTTTCAGTCTCTCCCTAATTAACCTCACCTTTTCCAAGCCTCATGACCAACTCTGGACCTAGCAAAACCATTTCCCCCTCTTCAAACCACCCAACAGGGGATCTACAATGCCTACCATAAAGAGTTTCAAAGGGAGCCATACCAATGCTTCAGTGGTAGCTATTGTTGTAAGCAAACTCAATGAGTGAAAGATGTTCATCCCAACTACCTTTAAACTCCAAAACCCAAGATCTAAGCATATATTCAAGCGTTTGGATAGTCCTCTCGGGTTGACCATCTATTTGAGGGTGAAAGGTCATGCTAAGCTTAACCTTAATACCAAGACCTCTTTGGAAGGACCTCTAAAAGTGAGAAGTGGATTGAGCACCACGATCCGAAATGATAGACAAGGGAACCCCATGCAATCTAACCAACTTATGAATGTAAAACTTGGCATACTCTTTGGCACCGTAGGTAGTTTTGACTGGTAGTAAGTGAGCCGACTTTGTCATTCTATCCACAACAATCCAAATAGAGTCAAAATGTATTCAAGTCTTAGGCAACCTAACCACAAAATCCATGTTGATCTCTTCCCACTTCCAAGTAGGAATCTCTATGTCTTGGGATAGGCCACCCGACCTTTGATGACCGACTTTCACTTGCTGGCAATTGTGATATCCGGATATGAACTTGGCAATATCTCTCTTCACACCAACCCACCCCACCAATACACCGCTCTCAAGTCTCTATAGATCTTTGTAGAACCGAGGTGAATAGAGTAGGATGAATTATGGGCCTCCTTTAAGATCAACTCCCTTAAGTCATCAACATTAAGCACACACAATCTACCTTGGTACCTAAGGGCACCATCTCCCCCTTGGGAGAAAACCTCCACCTTACCATCTTTCACCAAGGCCCTTAACTCTAACAATGAGGGGTGAAGATATTGTTTTACGTTTCCTCCTCAATCAAGGAAGATTTAGAACCATCAACAACCACTACACCACCATTATCAACTTCATCCAACCTAACCCCCAATCTAACCAACCGGTGAACCTCTCCAGCCACCTCCTTGACACCATCATCAACATGAGCTAGACTACCCATAGACACCCTACTTAGAGCATCGATCACAATATTAGCTTTGTCGGGGTGATAATGCACACTCATATCATAATCTTTAAGGAGCTCTAATCACCTTCTTTGTCTCAAGTTAAGATTTTTTTGGGTGAGCACATATTGGAGACTTTTGTTGTCGGTAAAAACATCAACATGAATACCATACAAGTAGTGACGCTAAATTTTCAAAGAAAATACCATGATCGCCAATTCAACATCATGGATGAGATAATTCTTCTCATGCACCTTAAGTTGCCTAGAGGCATATGCTATCACCTTACCATTTTGCATCAAAACATACTTGAAACCAATTCTTGAGGCATCACAATATATAATAAATCCTTCCAAACCTTCTGGTAGAGCCAAGATAGGAGCGGAGACAAGCTTATCTTTTGAGGTTTGGAAATACTTTTCACATTTATTGGTCCATACAAATTTCTCCTTCATTTGGGTCAAATTTATCATAGGAGAATCAATAGAAGAGAAACCATTTACAAACCTTCGGTAATAACCCGCCTAACCCAAGAAACTTCTAATGTCCGATGGAGTCAAAGATCTAGGCCAATTTCTAATTACCTCATCTTCTTTGGATCCACCTTAATGCCATCACCCGATGCCACATGCCCTAGAAATGCAACCTCTTTCAACCAAAATTCATATTTTTTCATCTTTTGTATACAACTTTTCCTCCCTCAAGATTTGCAACACCACCCTCAAGTGATTCACATGCTCCTCCTTACTATGGGAATAAATCAAGATATTATCAATAAAGACCACCATGAACATGTCAAGGTAGGGTTTAAAGACCCTTTTCAGGAGATCCATAAATATAGCTGGTGCATTGGTCAACCCAAAAGACATAACCACAAATTCAAAATGCCCATACGTAGTCCAAAAAGCCATCTTGGGAATGTCACACTCCCTCACTTTCACTTGGTGATACCTGGATCGAAAATTAATCTTAGAAAAGTGACTAGCCTCTTGAAGTTGATCAAAGAGGCCATCAATCCTTGGTAGAGAGTACTTGTTCTTTATGGTGGCTCTATTAAGTTATCAGTAATCAATGCACATTCTAAAATAACCATCCTTTTTCTTCACAAATAACACCGGTGAACCCCAAGGTGACTTACTAGGCCTTATGAAACCCTTTTTTAACAAATCCCTCAATTGCTCCTTTAACTCCTTCAGTTCTACCAGGGCCATACAGTAAGGGGGAATAGGAATGGGTTATGTATTGGGAAGAAAGTCTATACAAAAATTGATTTCCCTTTCAAGAGGAACATCGGGAAGCTCATCGGGAAAGATATCAAGAAACTCATTAACCACCAGAACCAACTCAATAGGAAGGACTTTGGACTCAATATCTCTAACCTTCACAAGATGATAGAGACAACCCTTAGAAATCAACTTTTGGGCTTTAAGACAAGAAATGAATCAACCCTTGACCACCACATCACAATTTTCCCACTAAAAAAGGGGCTCATTAGGGAATTGAAATTTAACCCTACGGGTTCTACAATCAATAAAAGCATAATATGCATGCAATTCCAAGAATGACATCAAAATCCACCGTATCTAATTAAACAAAATCACAAGGCAAGACTTTATGCAAAATGAACACATGACAATTTCTATGGACTCTTTTAGCAACAATGGACTCACCAATGGGGGTAGACACTTCATAAGGTTCACACAACAATTCGGGACAAACATGATGTTTTTTGATAGCAAAAGGAGTAATAAAAGAAAGAGTGGAACCCGGGTCTATTAATGCATATACATCAAAATCAAAACCTTCAATATACATGTGAAGCACCATCCCAAGTCTAGTAACTCCTAGAGGGTATGGTTGGGAATGTCGATGGTCATCCTCATAATTCCTAGCAACCCATGGTCAATGTCTCAACTTATGATCCTTTGCGTCACACTTGAAACATGTACTCAAACCAGCCAAACAATCTCCCGGATGGTACTTTCCACACTTGTGGCATGGAAAAGAAGCTTGAACACCAACACCCTTGCCTTTCCTTTGAGAATATGGACAAGCAACAATCTTGTGGCCCATCTTGCCACACCAAAAACATGCACATGTATTCCTCCAACATGTGCCACCATGATTCCTCCCATACTTTGGGCACCTAGGATGTGTCACTCCACCATTGCCACTAGGCTTAGCATGTGGAAGCCAACTTTCAAATTGAGCCGTTCTTCTTTCTCCCCTTGAGGCTGCTGGGCAATCCCTCATCTAATGCCCAACACCGCCACACTTGAAACAATCTTTAGTGCCCACAAAACACCTACCTTTATGCTTCTTGTCACACCCTTGACAAGTAGAAAAAGGGATCCTTTTCTTCTTGTACTTGGGAACTGGTAGACTAGTAAAAGGTGAGGCACCATGAGCTCAGGCCCTTTTAGCCTCCGTCTCCTTTCTCTTATCCCTTGAAGTCTCGGGAGCACCCACTTGTTGATTGAGTTGAGTATCTACAACCTTGGCCAATAGCCATAGAGCATTATGAACCTCTGCATTTGACATGTCACCATTGGGAAGTTGACCCTCAAGTGAGAGATTGTTACCATTCTGTCCACTATTCTGAATGACTCGAGACATATTATGAAATAGAATGGTTAAGAATCATTGATAAGCCTTAGAGGACTTAGCTCTATCATATGACATAGATCATGTAGAAGTGAAATATTTCCTAAAACGTCTCATGGCCTCCCATTCATATTTGTGGCGCACTTCACAACCATGAATAAGACTCTAATCGATGCAGTGTTTCAGATTTTTGAGGACCATTAACAATCTAGTGCTCTGATACTAAGTTTTTCATAGCCCAAGCCTAGGGCCTAGACGTGACACGGTGAATGAGCAGTCCAAAGACAACCTAAACAAGCCTTTTGATTGTAACATGCACACATCCTTGGTTACAGAAGTAAAGTAAACAACAATCACAAGAGATTTTAAATAATAGGGAAACGAGACTACGGGAAATCTTTAAATATAATCAAGGAATAAAGAGTCATACTCATAGAATAGATATGTGATAATATCCAACATACAACTCTAACTTGGAATGGAGTAGGGGCCAAGGCACTTTTCGGGCTCACCCTCATAATATCAAGTGTTAAACATAAAAAAGTCTTAAATTTGCAAGAGAAAATAGATAGTGTCCTTGAACTTGAGGACTCACCAAAGCTTATCTTCAAAGGAGTGCACTAGCCATGTTGAGGATGATCGAAATGAGCTCTAGTTCCTAAACCCATTTTAGAGAAGTAAACCCCTTTACGGGAACCCATCTCATTTCAAGGTGGATTTCATGATAAAGTGCACTAAATGGATCTACTAGTATAGTAAGGGTATAGTATAATTCTCTATTGGCACATAGTTTGAGGAAAGAAGTAGGACCCTTGAAGATAGTCCATGCCGACATCCAATCCATCAGTGCTAAGTCTAATCCCACGCAATACTTGAAATATCATACTTTAATCATAACATGAATAGTTTGTAAGAACATAACTCATAAACATGCTTGACCTCTAATGGTGAGCCTAACTTGAAACATGAGAGTAGATCATAATCATGTAATGACCCCAAAAAGTGCCCAAAAATGTACCTCAGAAGTGCTCGGAATTAGAATTTTCACATATCTTAAAATCCATGCATTATTTCAAAAATTTAACTTCATATTCTTCATCTGGGGGTCAAATTGAGTGGGGAATGGATCTAACCCCAATTTTAGAGTAACCATAGCTAATTTCAAAATTTTAAAATTTGATGAAAAATAGTGCTAATCTGCATTTGGGGCACGACGCTCCCCAGTGTATTTTACTATCTAGTTTTTCAGTTCGGTCCAAGATATTTAGGTCTTGGGCCTAAACCTTCCCATGCATATAAATACCTATACTTAGCCTTATTTCACCCTCATATCTTCCAAGACATTCCTATATACTCTCCCAAACACTTAGACAATATTTCATCTCCTAAATTAAAGTCTCAAAACTCATCTAGATCTAAGGATTTTCTCTCAAGCTTCAAGTCTCCATCTCCAATCTTCTTCAAGGATTCTCCAAAAGCTAAGGTATGTGGGTTTCTTTCATGGGTTCCTTTCACCCATGATACCAAAGCTTCCTTTTACTCTAATTTGCATGATTTAAAGTTGATTTACTTATTGGTCTTATCTATTATGAAATTTACTACACACTATGTTTGGGTTTATGAAAGTGTGACTATTTTACTATGTTTTGGACTATGAATCCAAGATCTATTATGAAATTCACTACATATTATTATTATGCATTTTGACTATATTGGCTTATGCCTTGTTGCATTGCACCCTCTATACTTAGTACATTCAAATGTACGAATGCATACTCTATACCTATAGGATATTTCCATGTAGGGACCGAAGCACCATTTGATCATCCTCCACGTGGCTAGTACGATACTTCATAAGATAAGCTTTGGTGAGTCCTCAAGTCTGAGGATACTATCTTTATTACTCTTGTTATTTTAAGACTTCTTTATGTCAAACATTTGTTACTATGAGGGTGAGCTCGAAAATCATCTTGGCCCTCGTTCCATTCCATCTTTGAGGTGTTGTTGGATATTATGATGTACTATTACTTGAGTTTGAGTCTTTAATGCTTTAATGATTATCAAAGACTCCCCTTAGTCCTACTCCCCTTTTTATTATATCTCTTATTGTTGTTTACTTTGCTTCCGTGACCAAGGACGTTTGATTGATATGCTAAGAGGCTTGTTTAGGTCCCTTCGGGTTCCCATTAGCTATATCACATCTAGGCCTTAGGATTGGATCATGATATTCTTTCTTTATACCATTCCATAATACGTCTCTCTCAAATCTCTATACATTTTGGTGGGTCCCGGATGAATAAAATACTTAGAATTATGAACCTCAGTGAAACGACCCCAAAATATGCCCGAAAATGTGCCTTCAAAGTTCTTGAAATTGTAATCCATATATCTCAAAATCCATGCATAATATCAAAAATCCAACTTCATAGTCTTCACCCTCATAATATCAAGTGTTAAACATAAAAAAGTCTTAAATTTGCAAGAGAAAATAGATAGTGTCCTTGAACTTGAGGACTCACCAAAGCTTAGTTCAGGGGGTCAAATTGAGTAGAAAATGTGTCTAACCCCAATTTAAGAGCAACCATATCAAAATTTAAAAATCGCATAATATAATTTCCGGAGAGGTTTTCGGGCCCCTAGTGCACGCCCTGGCACGACGCACCAAGGGCGTACCATAGTGTTAAATTTTGTCCAGTCTTCTGTGTCAGTCCAAGACTTTGTGATCTTGGGCGTAAGTGTTCTCATGCGTGAAAATACCTATACTTAGCCATATTTCACCATCATATCATTCAAAACATTCCCCAATACTCATTCAAACACTTAGCTAATATTTCATCTCCTAAGCTCAAGTCTTAAAACTCATCCAGATTTTAAGATTCTCGTTCAAGCTCCAAGTCTCCATCTTCAATCTTCATCAAGCTAATCTCAAAGCTAAGATATGTGGGTTTTTTCATGGGTTCCTTCCACCAGTGATACCTAAGCTCCCTTTTACTCTAAATTGTATGATTTAAAATTGATTTACTCATGGGTCTTATGTATTATGAATTTCACTGCACACTATTTTGGGGTTTCATGAAATTATGACAGTTTTAGCATGTTTGGAGCTATGAATCTAAGATCTAATACGAGATTTGATGAAGGATTTTGATGTATATTGCTTGAGGGTGTTAACAAGTATCCAATGCATGTATTATGAGATGATTTACTATACAATGATAAAAGGAATGTATATGATGATAAAAGGAATGTACGTATATAATGATGAAAGAAATGTATGTATATGATATTATCTCTATAGTGTTGGGGATGACCAAGACTCACTCGAGAGGTTGTACGCCCAGGTAACCTTGTTGAGGGGTTTGTACCTTGATCGCCTTGCTTGGGATGTGACAGGCCAGTGCAACCTTGTTAGGGGTTTGTACCCATCAACTTTGTTGGGGGATTTGTTCTCCATCAACCTTGATGGGGGTTTGTACTCTATTAACCTCATGTAGGATTTTGTACCTCATGCACCTCTCTAATGAGGAGGTAGGCCTTGGACTGTACTAAGAATGGTCACTCCTTACACATGTATTATATTCTATATAAGCATGATTTTACTTCAAGTATCATTCATACATACTATATAACTATATATCTATTCATTGTGTATGATATGCATTTTGATTATGGTACTTATCACTTGTTGCATTGCATCCTACATACTTAGTTCATTCAGACGTACTAATGCATATTCTATGCCTACATGATGTCACCATGTAGGATCCGAAGCCCCGCTTGAGCATCTTCATCCACATGGCTAGTACGCTTCTACCCAAGCTTGTTGGTGAGTCCTGCATTTCAGGGACGTTGCTTATGATCTCTGATTATGTTTTGGAGCTACCTTTTTTTTATGTAAATGTTGACTATAAGGATGAGCCTGGTTGCTTTTCTTGGCCCCCACCCTTATCTATATATTAGAGGTATTGTTGGACATGTTATGTGTAATATTATGAGCATTGAATCTCTCTTGACTTTTGTTGTTATGATATGAATGATGTCCCTTAGCCCCGGTTATCCCTGTTTCTACTCTTTTGTTGCTATTTTATTACATCCACAATCAAGGATGTGTAATCATATTCTATGAGGCTTGCTTAGGGTCCCTTCGGGTTTCCCTTACACCATGTCATGTCTAGGCCCTAGACTTGGATCGTGACAAACTTGGTATCAGAGCACTAGGTTGTTAGATCCTAAAGTCCAACACACTGCATTGATTACATTCTTGTTCATGGTTGTATTTTGCACCACAACTATGAGCTAGAGGCTATAAGGTGTTTATGAAATGTTTCACTTCTTTTTACTCTATGTCGTGCTATAGAAGTTGAAGTAAGATTTTCCCCCCTAACGATTGTCCTTTGCTATGCTAGATAATGCCTAACACAAGGGGGAGAAGAGCCCGCACACCAGAGGAGCAACTGGCTAATGGAGAGCTTCGGGATGCTCTCACTTTGCTTGTACAAGTTGTGGCTAATAAAGCCAACCAAGGGTCCTAAGCCCCTTATGCTTCTATATTGACATCTCGGGTGAGAGACTTCATAAGAATGACTCCCCCAGAATTCTATGGGTCAAGGTGAGTGAGGACCCTCAAGAGTTCATTGATAAAGTCTACAAGATTTTGGCTATCATGGGTGTGATGTCAAAGGATAAGGTAGATTGACGACCTACCAACTCAAAAGGGTAGCACAAATATGGTACAATCAATGGAAGGAAGAGAAAGGAGTCAACTATATGGTGCTCTGGAAGGAGTTCAAGGTGGCCTTCCTTAATCAGTTCTTCCCTCTTGAACTTAGAGAAGCTAAGTTGGTGTAATTTATGAATTTGAGACAAGGGTCTATGAGTGTGAGGGAGTATGCCCTCAAGTTTCACCAACTTTCGAAATATGCTCCACATTTGGTGGTCAACTCAAGATCTAGGATGAACAAATTTGTGATGGGTGTGTTCGACTTGGTTAATGAAGACATGCTCCACATTTGGTGGCTGACTCAAGATCTTGGATGAACAAATTTGTGATGGGTGTTTTCGACTTGGTTAATAAGAAGTACCGGTCTGCCATGTTGATTAGTGACATGAACTTGTCACGTTTGATGACTTATGCCGAACAAATGGAGGAGGAGAAATTGAGGAAGAGGAGGGGTCATAAGGCCAAAAGGGACTATTTTGACGGGAAGTTCTAAAAAGGTGGCTAGTTCTATCAAGGCCAAGGGTCTTCTCATAAGAGGGTTGCCAATGAATTTCTAAGGGCCCGAGGTGTTAGAGGTATGGCTCCTAATGGTGGGTGTCCAAAATATGGTGGGTGTCATAGTGGCCCATGCTTGAGGGACACAAATGCTTGTTATGGTTGTGGGGAAGTTAGGCATAAGGTGATGGATTGCCCTCAAAATTGCAACAAAGGTAAGAAGGTTCATTCACAAGGTGCTAATATGGTTCCTTTGGGAAGAGGTGGACAATAAGATGGTTCTCCAAAGCACAATCAGTTTTATGCTCTATATAAGAGGCAAGGGGTTGAGGAGGTTCCTGATGTCTCACTAGTATATTGAAAATCTTTGATTTTGATGTGTATGCATTGATTGAATGGGTGCCACTCTTTTTTTTGTTACCCCCTTTGTTGCCAAAAAGTTCCATGTTGACCCTAAGTTATCGTGTGAGTCATATGAGGTATCTACTCTTATTGGTGCATCTATTATTGCTAGGAAGGTCTATAGAAATTATCCCATTTGCTTCTTGCATAATATATTACCTTGTGATCTTGTTGAGTTAGATATAGTTGATTTTGATGTCATTCTTGGGATGGATTGGTTGCATGCAAACTATGCCCTTATTGATTGTAGAACCCGTAGGATCAAGTTCCAATTTCCAAATGAATACATCCTTGAGTGGGAGAGTCATGATGTGGTGGTCAAGGGTAGGTTCATCTTTTGTATTAAAGCCCGTAAGTTGATCTCTAAGGGGTGTCTTTACCATTTTGTGAGGGATAGGGATGTGGAGTCCAAGGTTCTTCCCATAGAGTCAGTTTTAGTTGTAAATGAGTTCTTTGATGTCTTTCCAAATGACCTTCCCGATGTTTCTCCCGAAAAAGAAATAGATTTTGGTATAGATCTCCTTCCCGATACTTAACCTATTTCTATTCCCCCTTGCCGTATAACCCCAGTGGAGTTGAAAGAATAATTGAGGGATTTGTTGGAAAAGGAATTTATTAGGCCTAGCCAATCATCTTGGGGAGCACCGGTGTTATTTCTGAAAAAGAAGGATGGGTCCCTTAGAATGTGTATTGACTACCCACAACTTAATAGGGTCACTATCAAGAATAGGTATCCTCTTCCAAGGATTGATGATTTGTTTGACCAATTGCAAGGGGCTAGCCATTTCTCTAAGATTGATCTTCGGTCCGGGTATGACCAAGTGAAGGTGATGGAGTGTGATATTTCCACGATGACCTTTCAGACTAGGTATGGGCATTATGAGTTTGTTGGGATGTCTTTTGGGTTGAACAATATATCAGCCATCATTATGGACCTTATGAATAGGGTCTTCAAAGCATACACAGATTCATTTGTTGTGGTATTCATTGATGACATTTTGATCTATTCACATAATGAGGAGGAGCATATGGGTCATTTGAGGATAGTGTTGCAAAGATTGAGGTAGGAGAAATTGTATGCTAAATTTGAGAAGTGTGAATTTTTGTTGAAAGAAGTTGCCTTCCTAGGTTATGTGGTGTCGGAGGATGGTATTAAGATTGATCCTAAAATGATGGATGTGTTTAGAAATTGGCCTAGACCATTAACCCCATCGGATATTAGGAGCTTCTTGGGCGTAGCGAGTTATTATCAGATATTTATGAATTGGTTCTCTTCTATTGCTTCTCCCATGACTAAGTTGACTGAAAAGAAGGCCAAGTTTGTGTAGACCGATGAGTATGAGAGGAGCTTCCAAATATTGAAAGATAAACTTGTGTTCGCTCTTATTTTTTCATTACCGAAAGGGCTAGAGGGATTTATTGTGTATTATGATGCTTCTAGAGTTGGTTTGGGTTGTGTTCTAATGCAAAAGTCTAAGGTGATAGCCTATGCTTCTAAGCAACTCAAAGTGCATGAAAAGAGTAATCCTACTCATGATTTTGAATTCGCCACCATGGTATTTGCATTAAAGATTTGGCGTCATTACTTGTATGGGGTGCATGTTAATGTGTTCACCGATCATAAGAGTCTCCAATATGTCTTCACTCAGAAAGATCTTAACTTGAGGCAAAGGAGATGGTTAGAACTTTTTAAGGACTATGATATGAGTGTGCATTATCATTCGGGTAAGGCTGATGTGGTGGCAGATGCTTTGAGTAGGGTGTCTATGGGTAGCCTAACTCATATTGATGGTGGTGATAGGGAGGTGGCTAGGGAGGTCCATCATTTGGCAAGATTGGGAGTTAGGTTGGAAGAGGTGGAAAATAGTTGTATTGTTGTTGTTGATGGTTCTAAATCTTCATTGGTGGAGGAGGTGAAAGCTAAGCAAGATCTTGATCCCTCCATACTGGAATTGAAAGCCTTGGTTAGTGATGGGAAGGTGGAGGTTTTCTCCCAAGGGGGAGATGGTGCACTTAGATACCAAGGGAGGTTGTGTGTGCCTTGTGTTGATGGCTTGAGAGAGAGGATTCTTGATAAGGCTCACAGTTCTTCCTATTCTATTCACCCTGGTTCTACTAAAATGTATAGAGATTTGAGAGAGGTGTATTGGTGTGGAGGCATGAAGAAAGATATTGCAAAATTTGTGTCCGGGCCATAGTTGTCAACAAGTCAAAGCTGAACATCAAAGGCCGGGTGGCCTAACCCAAGACATAGAGGTTTCTACTTGGAAGTGGGAAGAGATCAGTACAGACTTTGTAATTAGGTTGCCTAAGACTAGGAAAGGTTTTGATTCCATTTGGGTTGTGGTTGATAGGATGATGAAATCGGCTCATTTTCTACCGGTTAAGACCACATATAGGGCTGAAAAGTATGCTAGGTTGTACGTCCATGACTTGGTAAGGTTGCATGGGGTTTCTTTATCCATCATATCAGATCATGGAGCTTAATTTACTTCACATTTTTAGAGGTCTTTCCAAAGGGGCCTTGGTATAAAGGTTAAGCTTAGTATGACCTTCCACCCTCAAATGGATGGCCAAGCCTAAAGGACTATCAAAACCCTTGAGGATATTCTTAGAGCTTCTGTATTGTAGGTTAAGGGTAGTTGAGATGATCATCTTCCATTGATTGAGTTTGCCTACAACAATAGCTATCATTCTAGCATCGGTATGGCTCCTTTTGACGCTATCTATGATAGATGTTGTAGATCATTGGTTGGGTAGTTTGAAATTGGTAAGGTGGCTATGTTGGGACTAGATCATCTTATGGAGGCTCTTAGATCATCTTATGGAGGCTCTTGAGAAGGTTGGGATGATTAGGAAAAGGTTAAAGATGGCCAAAAGTACCCAAAAGTCTTATGCCGATGTGAGGAGAAGGGGTCTTGAATTCAAAGTGGGTGACTGGGTTTATTTGAGAGTTTCACCCATGAAGGGTGTGGTTTGGTTTGGTAGGAAGGGAAAGTTGTGCCCAAGATATGTGGGTCCTTATAGGACAAAGAGGAGAATTGGAAAGGTAGCTTATGAGTTGGAATTGCCTAGTGAGATGGAATTGGTTCATCCAGTCTTTCATGTATCCATGTTGAGGAAATGAGTGGGATACCCTAATGCTATTGTGCCTCTTGATGTTATGGGTGTTGTTGAAGATAATTTGACTTGTGAAGAGGTTCCGGTTCAGATTTTGGATAGACAAGTGAAGAGGTTGAGGAACAAAGATGTGACTTCTGTTAAGGTCCTTTGGAGGAATCAACAAGTTGAAAGTGCTACTTGGGAGGCCGAAGTGGACATGCAAAAGTGATGTCCTTATCTTTTCTACTCTAGTCAAGCCTATGGTGTCAATGTAAGTCCTCTATGTGATTTGAAGTCTAAGATCAGACTATGACATATGCATGCATGCATTCATGTTTAAATTGACAAGTTCATGATGATTTTATACTTATGAGGAGATTTTTGAAGTGATGTTTAAGTGCATTGTTGCATCCTTATGTGGGTTGAAATTGTTATGTTTATGTCTCTCATATGAGTTCTTTGACATTCGGGGACAAATGCTCCCAAGGGGTAGATATTGAAACGACCCCAAAAAGTGCCTGAAAATGTGCCTCGAAAGTGCCCGAAATCGTAATTTTCATACATCTCAAAATCCGTGCATGATATAAAAAATTCAACTTCATATTCTTGTTCAGGGGGTCAAATTGAGAGGAAAATGGGTCTAACTCCGATTTAAAAGCAACTGTATCGTAATTTGAAAATTGCAAAATGCGATTTCTAGAGAGGTTTTCGCGCCCCTGGCACGCCGCACCAAGGGCGCGCCATAGTATTAACTTTTATCCAGTTTTCTATCTCGGTCCAAAACTTTGTGGTCTTGGGCCTAAGTGTTCCCATGCATCAAAAAATCTATACTTAGGCAAATTTCACCCTCATATCATTCAAAACATTCCCTAATACTCATTCAAACACTTAGCCAATGTTTCATCTCCTAAACTTAAATCTAAATATTCATCCGAATCTCAAGATTCTCATTCAAGCTCCAAGTGTCCATCTCCAATCTTCATCAGGCTAATCTCCAAAGCTAAGGTATGTGGGTTTCTTTCATGGGTTCCTTCCACCCATGATACCCAAGCTCTTTTTTTACTCTAAATTGCATTATTTAAAGTTGATTTACTCATGGATCTTATGTATTATGGATATCACTGCACACTATGTTGGGGTTTTATGAAATTGTGACAGTTTTAGCATGTTTGGAGCTATGAATCTAAGATCTAATGTGAGATTTGATGAAGGGTTTTGATATATTATTTGACGATGTTACCAAGTACCTATTGATGGTTTTACAATGAATTTTCTTTCATGATTTCACTCTTGAATTGCATAGTTTTACACTAGCATTATACACCTGCTAAGTGTTTGATAAAATGTCTGCTTATGATTTCTTGAGGAATTGAAGGTCCAATGCATGTCTTATGAGATGAATGACTATACGATGATGAAAGAAATGCATGTATGTAATGATGAAAGGAATGTATGTATATTATATTATCTCTGTAGTTTTGGGGATGACCAAGCCTCGCTCGGGAGGTTATAGGCTCGGGTAACCTTGTTGAGGGGTTTGTACATCAATCACCTTGCTCGGGAGGTGGCCGGCCCATGAAATCTTGTTGGGGGTTTGTACCAATCAACCTTATTGGGGGGTTTGTACTCCATCAACCTTGTTGGAGGGGTTTATACTCCATTAACCTCATAAAGGGGTTTGTATCTCATATGCCTCTCCAAGGACGTAGTAGACCTTGGATTGCACTAAGAATGGTCACTCCTTACATATGTATTATGTTCCATATAAGCATGATTTTACTTCAAGCATCATTCATACATGCCATCTTGCTATTATGCTCTCCTTACATATGTATTATGTTCTATATAAGCATGATTTTACTTCAAGTATCATACATACATGCCATATTGCTATATGTCTATTCATTATCTATGATATACATTTTGATTATGGTACTTATCACTTGTTGCATTGCATCCTACATACTTAGTACATTCAAATGTACTAACACATATTCTATGCCTAAATGATGTCACCATGTAGGAATCAAAATGCCATTTGAGCATCTTCATCCACGTGGCTAGTACGCTTCCACTCAACCTTGTTGGTGAGTCCTCTATTTTGGGGACATTTCTTATGATCTCTTACTATGTTTTAGAACTACCTTTCTTTTATGTAAATATTGACTATGAGGGTGAACTCGGTTGCTTGCCTTGGCCCCCGCTCTTATCTATTTATTAGAGGTGTTGTTGGACATGTCATGTGTAATGTTATGAGCATTGACTCTCTTTTGACTCTTGTTGTTATGATATAAATGATGTCCCTTAGCCCAGGTTATCCCTATATCTACTCTCTTGTTGCTATTCTATTACTGCTACGACCAAGGATGTGTAATGATATTCTAAGAGACTTACTTGGGGTCTCTTCGGGTTCCATTTGCGCCGTGTCACGTCTAGGCCCTAGGGTTGGGTCATGACACTCATCAAGTATCTTCTCCCTTAGACCATCCACATTAGGGACATGCTACCGCCTTTGGGAACAAAGAACTCCATCTCTCCCTTGTGAAAAGGCCTCAACCTTTTTATCAAGCACCAACTTCCTCAATTTAATCAAAGTAGGATCCATGTCTTATTTTTCTTTAACTCTCACTATCAAAGAATATTCCACCCTATATTGTACCAACACAACCTCACAGCCAAACTAGCCAATTGGTGAATTTCTTTAACAAACTCTTTCTTCCCATTCTTAACATGGGCAATGCTACCCGTAGACCTTCTATTCAATGCATCAGCCATAACATTTGCTTTGCTGGGATGATATATCACACTCATGTCATAATCATTCAATAACTCCAACCACCTCTTTTGTAAGGCCTCATATGTGAGAAGTGTGAAAACTACAAGAAATGAGTTTTGGAAATTTTTTGAGTGTCATCTGTTACGAAGGGTCTTATGGGATGTAATTAGTTCCATGGGCCATAACTAGTGCCCGTGGGTCGAAGGTCAAACTTGGTGAAAATGATGATTTCTAAAGTTGGGTAACAACTTATCAAATGGACCGTAAAGTGACTTATGAGCCGTAAGTCAGGTCATGTGATTCAGAGAAAAGTTTTTGAGAGTCTGAATGGCATTAGAAAAACTATTCCCTATGACCCATAATTATAAGTTGGACCACGACCTATAAAGGGGGTCTCGTGGTCCTGTTCGGCAGAATTTTAAGGAGGGAAAATTTAATATTTCCTGTTATTCTAAAGCTATATCACATCATTTAGGCCCTGAAATCCTTACTTTCCAGCCTTATACAACTCCTACACTTCCATTCTAATTCATTCTCAACAAATCCTAAGTCTAAAATCCCCAAACTCCCTCAAGTCCTCCAAGGCTTCAAGAAGAAGAAGGTAAATTAGGGTTTCAAATTTCCTCAACTCCAAGCCTGATTTTCCTCTGCTAAATCAATAAGGTATGTGAGTTTTAATTATGGAGACCTTTCCTCCATAAGCTCAACAATTCTTCTTCTCCTTTATGCTTTCCCAAGTTATGGTAATACATGATGGTTTTATGAACTTTTTTACATGAATATAATATAAAGTATTTTATATTGGGTTATCCTTATGCAAATATCATGTGAAATCTATGAGTTATATGATGGTTTGATGATGCCCTAATCAAGTCATTACTATATTTAGGTGGGTTCTTTGAATAATGTATAAGTGATTCTATTTTGCGACTCTCATGGTATTTACTCATGATTTGCATGGATTAAGTTATGCATACATACCCACCGTGGTTTTAAATTAAGATCTATGCCAAACTTCTATGATGTTGAGGGACTTACAGCAGGATATACAAATCATGAATAATATGAATTGAAGGACTGTAATTTATGTTATGAAGCATGAAAGTATTGTGAAAATTCATAAAAGTTATGTAAGTTGTGAAGACCTATCTTTGATATATGAAACTTTGGTTTTGATGAGCTGCTCCATGAAATTATGAAATTATTATGATGCTTGGCATATTATAGCCATAAGTATGATTTGAGTATTTCTTGGGATTGTGACCTAGCACCGAGAGGACCTTAGTACATAACCATTGTCCCTTAACTATGTTGCCATCATAGATTTGTGAATTAAATAATAGAGCCAGATAGGATTAGGCCAAAACGAGTGGAGTTTCCATATGACACATGTTAATTGAATACCAAAAAGGGTGGTGTTCTCGTAAGGTTGTTAAAGTAAGATTAACCGAAAAGGGTGGAGTTGCTATAAGGTTTTTATGGAGCATTTATCTGAAATAGGGAGGTTTCTGTAAGGTATATGCTTGGTTTACCTTTGCAAAGTAGACCACTCCTTGTCCACCATGGAGTGAACATCATAAATCCAAATAGTAGCTCACTTGGTCTTATATGTCGGTTAGGGTCCCTTCCCATATATGTATGATATGTTATGTGACATGATGATTCCTTATGCATTCTTTGATTAGAGCATTTAGCATACATGGCATATTGAGCTTATATCCAATGATGTACGATTATGTATATTGTTTAAATATGACTTATATTCTTATTGCATTGCACCCCCACATACTTAGCACATTCAAAGTACTAACAAATACTTTTGCCTACATGATCTAACTATATAGGGAATGAAGCTCCTTTTTATCCTCCTCCTTCACGTGGCTAGGCAGTTCGAGTAAAGATTAGCTATTAGTGAGTCCTCTAATTCGGGGACAATATCTATTTACTTTCATGCTTTTATTTGGACTTATCTATTTTTGGATACTATCTTTTGAGAGTGAGCCCGAAAGTTGTCTTGGATCCCATTCTATTCATGATTAGAGATGTTGTTAGATATGATTGTGCTATGTACCTATGAGCTTGGCTCTCTATGTTAATGTAACTATGGAAGAGTTCCCTTATCCCTATGCTCCCTCTATGTGTAAATTGCCTATCTTGTGGTTAAGATGGAAGTCCCAAGTCCTTATTGGCCCATAGCGTGAATCATACTTATCCACCCCATAGATTTTATTTTCTATGTGATACATTCCAATCCTCTTCCCGATAATGCCCCTATAGCCTGAGTCCAAAGTCCCTGCTTCCCCTAAAATTAGTTGCTACTTGTTTATTCATTGTTTATGCTTCCACAACTAAGGATGTCCTATGCATGCTTAAGAGGCTTGTTTGGGGTTCCTTCAGGTTCCCTTTTTGTCATGTCGCACCTGGGCCCTAGGCTTGGGTTGTTACATCCTTTGCCTTAGGTTCAAATCCTTTTGGATAAACACATATTGTAAACTCTTGTAGTCAGTGAATATATCAACATGATCCCCATAGAGATAATGTTGCAAAATCTTTAATGCAAGTATAACGGCCAATAATTCTAGATCATGAGTTGGACAATTATTTTCATGCACTTTCAATTGCCTTGAGGCATAGGCAATGACTTTTCCATGTTGCATCAAGACACAACCCAAGCCTATACATGAGGCATGACAATACATAACAAAATCATTCAGACGTTCGGGCAATGTCAAAATAGGAGCCGAAGTAAGACAATCCTTCAACATTTGAAAGATTTTCTCACACTCATCGGACTATTGAAATCTCACCTTCGTTTAGGTCAACCTAATCAAAGGAGAGGTAATAGAAGAAAACCTTTCACGAAATCTCTGATAGTAACTGGGAAAACTAAAAAGCTCCTAATATAGAATGGACAATGGTCTAGGCCAATTCTTCCCTCTTCATCTTCTTTGGATACACTCCAATACCATCACCCAAAGTAATGGCCAAGAAAATCCACCGCCCTTAGCCAAAAGTCACACTTGCTAAACTTGTTAATAAGTTTCCTATCTCTCAATATTTGCAAAATAATTCTCAAATGATCCTCATGCTGAAACGCCCAAAAAGTGCCCAATTGTGCCTCAGAAATGCCCACAATTGTAATTTTCATATATCTCAAAATCCATGCGTGTTATCGAAAATATGACTTCATGTCCTTGTTTAGAGGGAAAAATTGAGTTGGAAATGAGTATAACCCAAATTCTAGAGGACCCATAGCAAAAAATGAATTTTGCAAAATTTTAATTTCCAAAAGCTATTCGCGTTGACTCTGCGATGCGGAGCCATCGCGGAGTAGTGTATTTTGTTGTCAGTTCTCCTGTTTTGGTCCAAGGCCTTGGGGTCATGGGCCTAAGCCTTCCTATGTGTAAAAACACCTATACTTATTCATTTTTCAACCCCATATCATTCAAGACATTCCCCAGAACCCCCTCTAACACTTAGACAAATATTTCATCCAAATTTAAGTGACCCAAATTCATTTTGGATCTCAAGAAATTCCTTCAAGCTTCAAGTTCTCATTCAAATCTTCTTCAAGGAAATCCCAAAATTTGAGGTATGTGGATTTCAATCATTGGGTCCTTTCACCCATGGTACTCAACCTTCATTTTTATGTAAATTGCATGCATTCAAGTTGATTTATCTATGGGTATTTCTTATTATGAATTTGATTATGAACTATGTTGAGGTTTCATAAAATATTGACTGTTTAAGCATGGTTTGAGCTATGAATCTATGATCTATGATGAGATTTGATGGGGGGTTTCAATGTATCTATCATGAGGGTGTTACCAAGTGTTGGTGCATTGATTTACATTAAGTTTTCTCATAAGATTTCACTCTTGAATTGCATTATTTTGAATTAGTATTACCCACCCGCCAAGTGTTTAATAAAATGTTCAGTTAATGGTTCTTGAGTCACGACCCAAGCCTAGGGCCTAGACGTGATAAGATGAATGGTAACTCAAAAGTTCCCGAACAAGCCTCTTAGCATATCATTCGCACATCCTTTGTTGCGGATACAAAGTAACCAACATCAAGAAAATACAATTGAAGATAGAGACTAAGAGAAGAGTTTAATAGCATAAATAATAAAGAGCCAAAGCTAAAATGTAAATATATCACTTGTCCAACAACACCTCTAACATAGATTAGGCGGGGGCTAAAACAAACTTTCAGATCTCACCCTTTTTGTATCAAAGTGTTCATCATAAGGAAATAACATAAGCAAGAGAGAGAAAGGCTAATATCCCCGAACTTGAGGACTTACCACAAACTATCTTCAAGATGTCAAAACTAGCCATGAGTAGGATGATCGTGAGGAGCTTTGTTTCTACATGGTAACATCATGTAGGCATAGAGTATGTAGTAGTATGTTTGAATATACTAAGTATGTAGGATGCAATGCAACAATAGATAGGCAACATAGTCGAAATGCACAATCGTAAGCAACAGATAGTATATTGGCAACATGGCGTGCATGAAAAATGCTAGAAGTGAAACGTGCTTATATATAACATATTACATATGTAGTAAGAGACCATCGTTATAGAGTCCAAGGCCTACCACCCCTTTGGAGAGGTAATTGAGGTACAAACATCCCAATGTGGTTGATGATTGTCACACTCTACTATCCATGGTGATTGCGGTACCAACCCCCTAATGTGGTTGATACATATCACACCCTACCATACATGGTGATTGAGGTACCAATCCCCCAATGTGGTTGATGATTGTCACAGCCTACCATCCATGGTGATTGAGGTACCAACTCCCCAATGTGGTTGATGGTTGTCACACTCTACCATCCATGGTGATTGAGGTATAGCACCCCCTTAACTAGGTGTGGTCAACTTGCAACACTATAGACACTTTTCATGAAATCAACATATGTATACCTTCCTTTCATCATCATAAAGACATTCAAGTCATAAGTCATACAATGGATCATCAATAGCTCAAGAATCCAACACCAGACATTTTGTCAAACACTTGGCGGGTATGTAGTGCTAGTGTAAAACCATGCAATTCAAGAGTGAATTCAAGAAAACTTGAAGTCAATCAACCCACCAACACTATGTAATACCCTTATGCAATATAAATTGAAACCTTTCATCAAATCTCAAAATAGATCATAGATTAATAGCACAAAACAAGGTTAAACAGTCACACTTTTATGAAACCCCAACATAGTTCATAGTCAAATTTATAATAAGTGAGACCCATAAGTAAACCAACTTAGAAACATCTTTATGTAAAAAGGAAGGTTAGGCACAATGTGTGAAAGGATCCAATGGTTGAAACCCACATACCTCAACTTTGGAGAATTCCTTGATGAAGATTTTATTAAGAAATTAAAGCTTGAGTGAATTCCTTAATATCCAGAATGAGTTTGGGACCTTTAATTGTGAGTGAAATATTTATCTAAGTATTTGAGAAGGTTTTGGCGAATGTCTTGTATGATATGGCATTGAAAATTGACTTAAGAATGGTGTTTTTACATATAGGAAGGCTTAAACCCAATACCCAAATGCCTTGGACCAAACAACCAAAAACTGGCAAAAATAACACTGATCCGCGCCCTGGCCGCATTGCGCCAGGAGCGCAGATAGTCTTTGGAAATTACATTTTTTGGAAAATAAAATTTTGATATGGTTACTCAAAAATTAGGGTTAGACCCATTTCCTACCTAATTTTGGCCCCCTAATCACGAATATGACGTCAGATTATTGATATCACACATGGATTTTGAGATATATGGAAATTACAATTTTGGGCACTTCTGAGGCGGGCACTTTTTGGGGTCTTTTCAATATCTCCTCCATGGGAACATGTGTATGGGAATGTCAAAAAAACATATGTAAGAGAAGTAAGCAAGATAATTTCAGCCTACACAAGTATTCATCAATGCACTTAAACATCATTTCAAAAATATCAACACAAGTGTCAAAATCACCATAAACTGGTCAACATAAACATGAATGCATGCAAATGACATAGGGGCTGAAACATAAGACTTGAAATCACATAAAGGACTTGAATTAGTACCTTAGGCTTGAGTGGAATGGAAAATATAGGGATATCACTTTTGCATGTCTGCCTCGACTTCTCATGTGGCACTTTCAACTTGTTGGTTTCTCCAAAGAACCTTGATGAAAGCTACCTCCTTGTTCCTCAATCTCTTCACTTGCCTATCCAAGATTTCTATCGAAACCTCCTTATAAGTCAAATTGACTTCTACAACCCCCACAACATCTAATGATACAATAGCATTTGGGTCACCCACACACTTCCTCAACATAGACATATGGAAGATCGGATGAACCATATTCATGTTATTGGACAACTCCAACTCATAAGCTACCTTGACAATCCTCCTCAATACCCTATAAGGACCCATAAATCTTGGACTCAATTTACTCTTCTTACTAAAATGAAGGGTGAAACCTTCAAATAGACCCAATCACCAACCATAAATTCAAGATCACTTCTCCTCATATCGGCATAGGACTTTTGATGGCTTTGGGCTATTTTTATAACACCCCACATCTTCCAATACTAATACTATGCAAATAAAACATGATATGACTTTTCAAATTAGCACCAAAATTTTAAAAGTGCTTGAATCTCATTTTAGAGGACGATATGTGTATTTAATGCTTAAGAGGGTCGAGTGTGTACATGCTTTGTCTCAAATTGAGGAGATCATGGTCCTAAACAAAGTGAGAGAATTGAGGTGCTTGAAGGACTTAGGAAGCTAGCAGGTGAGTCACCTACTTGCTTAGCTTAAACTTGCTAGCTAAACAGAGGTGAGGCCTGATGTCGAATTTATCCAAGTTTAATTATGAATAAAGTCCATGCTAAGGGTGTAACTTTAGCCCATGTTTTAACATTATAAATGGACTATACTTACATCCCAAGATGAATAATAAAAGGGCCCAAGTACAACAAAACTACTTGGTGAATTAGGCCAAAACTAACTAATAGAAAGAGGAAAAATAGGCAGCAAAAGCCCATCAATTTGAAGCCCCTTAAGGCCCAAGTGAAAGTGCCAAAATGGTACATTAACCACTTAATAGATAAGGCTTAAAATGGGAAAAGAAAGTAGGCCAAAGTAATCCTTTAAAAAGGGTTACAATTAGCACCTCCAAGTCATTCTTAGACTCGGAAAAATTTAGCTTTCACAAAGGTTCCTTGTTATTCTTTCTTAAGTTTGTAAAGCAGCCATAAGAAACTTTTAGGGTTCTTGGAGAAGCCCTACATCTTGAGGTTAAAGGTAAGTAAGAATATTTATGTGTTTAGTATGATTTTTGTATGTAAAATAAGAGGATAAGCTGATTATACCCTTGCTGAAATTATTGGACAACATGTGTTCCAAAAGTTGTTGTACATTTTTCTTGTTTATTTGGAAGCTTTTCTCTTCTTGGTTGGGTTGATTATGAAGGGAGACTACTATTCTTAATGAATATTGGTTCTTTAATGATGTATAAAGGCTGCTACACCATTTTTACAATCCGCGGAGGTGAGTTCTTGTGTGATATCGTAATTGTGCTTGTAATAGGAACTTGTGGGCTGATTGATTGAGGACGATGGTCTTACATCCTCCACCTATTTTGAGGACTATTTTTGAACTAGAGGAAGTGAAGGTTATCTTGAGGTAATAGCGAGATCGTATAATGAGGTATGTAAGGCTACTTGATTTCGTATTGCTTAACCATGTCTCCACTCTTTCACATGTTCATATGCTCCCATACACAGTCACTAGAATCACCTAACCAGGGTCAATCCTATCACGGGGGGTAGCCTAAGGGGTTAAAGAAAAAGCCTAGCCAGGGCCGATCCCGATATAAAATTACCATTGATCAGTTGGTCATTTGTATTACATGTTGTGAGTAGATTATATAGTAAAGGTAAAGTAATAAAAAGAATATAAAGTAAATGATCCCACAGTATAACTAAAGGTGGTCTCTTATCCTACACCAGTGTATAGTTTTATTTGATTTGTTACTTCATATACAGTATTTCCTGCAATACATATTCAGTACATTATCTCGTATTGATGTCCCTTACGGAGGACCTGCGTTTCATGCTACAGGTGCAGGTGCTAGTAGATCTCGCCGGTAGGAGTACAGGATATCCAACTGTGGTTACCAAGCTCCATGTTACTTCAGAGCTTTGTGTGTCTAGAACTTATATTTTTATATTGTATAGTTAGTCAAGATGGGGCCTGTCCCGACCCGTATTAGATACTTTTCCTTATCTAGAGGCTTTGTAGACTATGTAAATTAAAGTATGTTCTCCCGATCCTTATCGGCAACAGGTGCCAGTCCACCTTAACGGGACTTTGGGTGTGATATAAGTGGTATCAGAGTGGGTCATCCTAGGGAGTCTACAAAGCCGTGTTTGTGTAGAGTCTTGTTTATTGATATATTGTGCACCACATTTATTAGCAGGAGGCTACATGGCATTTTAGAGTTGTTACTTTCTTTTCACTCTTTAGATCGTGCCATAGTTTTATGCACCATATTTATAAGTAGGAGGCTACATGGCATTTAGGAGTTTTTACTTTCTTTTCATTCTTTAGATCATGCTATAGAGCTAAGTGTAATAGGTGGATTGTGTCTAACTCCTAAATTATTTTGTACAGAAACTATGCCAGAAACCAGGAGAAAACCTCCATCTTGCTATCTCTCACCACGGCCTTCAATTCTAACAAGGAGAGGTCAAGATCTTGCTTTGGTTTTACCTCATCAATCAAGGAAGATTTGGAACCATCAACAATTACAATACCACCATTATCAACCTCTTCCAACCTAACCCCCAATCTAGCCAACCAATATACCTCTCTAGCCACCTCTTTGGCCCCATCATCAACATGAGCTAGGCTACCCATAGACTCCCTACTCAAAGCATCGGCCATTAAATTTGCCTTACCGAGGTGATAATGCACACTCATATGATAGTCCTTAAGAAGCTCTAACCACCTTTGTTGCCTCAAGTTAAAATCTTTTTGAGTGAACACATATTGGAGACTCTTATGATTGGTAAACACATCAACATGCTCCCCATACAAATAAAGACACCAAATTTTCAAAGCAAATAGCACGGCGACCAATTCAAGATCATGAGTGGGATAATTCTTTTCATACACCTTGACTTTTCTAGTATCATAGGCTATCACCTTACCATTTTGCATCAAACACAACCCAAACCAATTCGGGAGGCATCACAATACACAACAAACCCTTCTAACCCTTCCAATAGAGACAAGTTAGTACCCATTTACCCTAAGTATCACAATACACAACAAACCCTTCCAACCCTTTCGATAGAGACAAGATAGGAGCAGAGACAAGCTTATCCTTCAAGGTTTGGAAAATCTTTTCACACTCATCAATACACACAAATGCAGCCTTCTTTCGAGTCAACTTAGTCATAGGAGAAGTAATAGAAGAGAACCCATTCATAAATCTTCAGTAGTAATCTGCTAAGCCTAAGAAACTTCTAATATCTGATGGAGTCAAAGGTCTAGGCCAATTTCTAATCACCTCCATATTTTTAGGATCCACCTTAATACCATACCTTGACACCACATGACCATGAAAGGCAACCTTTTGCAACCAAAACTCACACTTCTCATATTAAGCATACAACTTCTCTTCCCTTAATTTCTGTAACATCATCCTCAAATAACTCACATGCTGCTCACTATGGCAATTTATCAAAATATCATAAATAAATACAACCACAAACAAATCAAGATAGGTTTAAAGAATCTATTAATAAAATCCATGAAGATAGCCAGTGTATTGGTCAACCCAAAAGACATAACCACAAATTCATGATGCCCATACCTAGTCGGGAAGGCCATCTTGGGAATGTTACACTCCCTCACTTTCACATGGTGATACCCAGACTACAGATCAATTTTAGAGAAGTGACTAGGCCCTTGAAGTTGGTCAAAAAGATCATCAATCCTTGGTAGAGGATACTTATTCTTTATGGTAACCCTATTAAGTTGTCGGTAGTCAATGCATATCCTAAGGGATCCATCTTTCTTTTTCACAGACAACACCGGTGCACCCCAAGGTGATTGGCTAGGCCTAAGAAAACTGTTCTCTAACAAATTACTGAATTGCTCCTTTAACTCCTTTAACTCCGTTGGGGCCATACGATAAGGGGGAATAGAAATGGGTTGAGTATCGAGAAGGAGGTATATACCAAAGTCTATTTCCCTTTCAGGAGGAACACTGGGAAGATTATTTGAAAAGAAATCAAGGAACTCATTATCCACCAGAACAGACTCTATAGGAAGGACCTTGGACTCAACATCCCTAACCCTCACAAAATGATAGAGAAATTCCTTAGAAATTAACTTTTCGACTTTAATGCAAGAGATAAACCTACTCTTGACTACACGTCATGACTCTCCCACTCAAGGATGGGTTCATTTTGGAATTGGAATTTGACCACGAGTTATACAATCAATAAAGGTATAATAGGTAAGCAACCAATCAATCCCAAGAATGATATCAAAATCCACCATATCCAACTCAACTAGATCACAAGGCAAAAATCTGTGCAAAATTCAAACTAGACAATTTCTATAGACCTTTCTAGCAACAATAGATACACCAATGGGAGTAGACACCTCATAAGACTCATACAATAATTCAGGCTCAATATAAAACTTTTTGCAACAAAAGGAGAAACAAAAAAAAGAGTGGCACCTAGCTCTATTAGTGCATATGTATCAAAATCAAAGACTTTTAACATACTGGTGATGACATCAGGCACATCTGCACCTTACCTCCCTTAAAGAACATAGAACTGATTATGCCTTAGGGAACTACTTTGTTGGCCTCCTCTCCCTAAAGAAATTGCATTAGCACCTGACCTTGTGGATGAACATCTTTACTCTTCTTTTGATTACGAGGGCAATCAACCTTCTTGTGACCCACTTCTCCACAACTATAGCAAGTATTAGTGTCCCTCAAACATGGGCCACCATGGCCTCTACCACATTTGAACACATATCATTTGGCACCAAACTACCATTACCTTGGGCCATTGGGTAGTCATTGGGAAACCTTCTATGAGGAGCATGAGAAGACTCTTGGCCATGATAAAATCGGCCACCCTTGAGACCTTGGAACTTACCATCAAAATGGGCCCTCTTGGCCTCACCATTTCTCCTCTTTCTTAACTTCTCCCCCTCTAATTATTCAGCATAAGTCATAAGGCAGGACAAGTCCATGTTACCTATTAACATGGCGGCACAACATTCTTCATTCACCAAATCGGGTACACCCATCACAAACTTATTCATCCTAGACCTTGGCTCGGCCACTAATTGTGGAGCATATATAGATAGTTGGTTGAATTTGAGGGCATACTCCCTCACACTCATTGACCCCTGATTCAAGTTCATGAATTCCATTATTTTGGCCTTCCTTAACTCTAGAGGGAAGAACCGTTTGAGGAAAGCTGCCTTAAACGTCTCCCAAAGAATCACATTGTTGTCCCCCTTCTCCTCCTTTCATTGTGCATACCATATTTAGGCTACCCCCTTGAGTTCGTAAGCCACCAACTCCACCTTCTTTTCTGATCTAACAACCATAATAGACAACACTTTGTACACCTCATCAATAAATTTTTGAGGGTCCTCATCCACTTTAGACCCACTGTACCCCGGCGGGTTCATCCTCATAAAATCCTTTACCCTAGATGCATAACACGATGAATGGGAACCCGAAGGGTCCCCAAACAAGCCTCTTAGCATATCATTCACATATACTTGATCGTGGAAGCAAAGTAAATAACATCAAGAGAATATAATTAAAGATAGAGAGTAAGAGAAGAGTTTAACAGCATAAATCATAAAGAGCCAAGATTCAAACGTAATTACATCACTTGTCCAACAACATCTCTAACATAGATTGGGCGAGGGCCAAGACAAACTTTCTAGGCTCATACTTTTTTATTATCTAAGTGTTCATCATAAGGAAATAACATAAACAAGAGAGAGAAAGGCTACTGTCCCTGAACTTGAGGACTCACCATAAGCTATCTTTAAGATGTCAAAAGTAGCCACGAGTAGGAGGATCATAAGGAGCTTCGGTTCCTACATGGTAATATCATGTAGGCATAGAATATGCGTTAGTACATTTGAATGTACTAAGTATGTAGGATGCAATGCAACAAGAGATAGGCAACATAGTTAACATGCATAATCGTAAGCAAGAGATAGTATATTAGCAACATGACATGCATGAATAATGCTAGAAGTGAAAAATTCTTATGTATAAAATATTACATGTGTAGTAAGAGACCATTATTATAGAGTTCAAGGCTTACCACCTCCTTGGAGAGGCAATTGAGGTACAAACCCCCCAATATGATTGATGATTGTCATACCCTACCATCCATGGTGATTAAGATACCAATCCCCCAATATGGTTGATGGTTGTCACACCCTACCATCTATGAAAATTGAGGTACCAATCCCATACCCATAGCTGGTATATATATCTACTAAGCTAAGGCTACCAGGTAGAACCTGGTGTTCATAGATCTCGAGAAAGCCTATGACAAAGTTCCAAGGAATGTCTTAAAGAGGTTCCTAGAGGTGAAAGGTATCCTAATAGCATATATTAGGGCGATTAAAGACATGTATGATGGAACCAAAACATGTGTAAGAATAGTGGGAAGAGACTTAGAGTATTTTTCTATTGAGATGGGAGTTCATCAAGGATCTGTGTTGAGCCCTTTCCTGTTTGCCTTGGTGATGGATGAGCTGACACGATCTATCTAGGAGGAGGTTCCATGGTGTATTCTATTTGTAGATGATATAATAATAATTGATGAGACTTAAAATAAAGTTAATTATAAGTTGAAGGACTATAGACATACCTTGGAATCCAAATTGAATAGGACCAAAATAGAACTCTTAGAGCAGAAATTTAGTATTGTGAGGGATGAATTAGACATTGATGTAAGGCCTGCCACTCAACCTGTCCCCAAGAGGGAACACTTTAAGTAGGTGGGGTCTATCATCTAGAGTAATGGTGATATCGATTATCATGTCACACATCATATTGGAGTAGCATGGACTAAATGGAGGGTTGCCTCTAGATTTTTGTGTGACAAGAAGATGCCACCAAAACTCAAAGGTAAGTTTTACAGAATAGTGGTTAGACTATCTTTGTTGTATGGGGTAGAGTATTGTCCTATAAAAATGCACATGTATAGAAGATACATGTCATAGAGATGAGGATGTTCAGATGGATGTGTGGTCACACCAGGAGTGACACGATTAGGAATAAGACCATTTGGGAGAAGCTAGAGGTGGTCCCTGTGGCTGATAAGATGAGGGAAGCAAGACTGTGATGGTTTAGATATATGCATAGAATGAGTATCGATGCCCCTGTTAGGAGGTATGAAAGGTTGGTTTTGGGAGTTACACGGAGAGATAAAGGTAGACTGAATAAGTATTGGAGGAAGGTGATCAGACAAGTTATGGCAAAACTTGATCTCACCGAGGACATGACCTTAGATAGAAAGGAGTAGATATCGCGAATTAGAGTAGTAGGCTAATTGGCTGGTAGGGTTAAGTAGATGTTTGGCCTTGGGGTATAGTAGGGTAGCAGGATAGTCATGTTTTATATCATTTTTTGTCATTATCTGTTGTATCTGTGTTAATTTTATCATATTTACATAATCTCATGTGCTTTTCGTTACTAGTCGCTCTATCTGTTCCTTTTTCATTCCTTTTCTTTTTATCATATCTAGTTTATTTTGCCTATGGGTTTTCAAGATGAGGGTTCCCAGGAAATATCCTCTCTAATTTATGAGGTAGTGGTAAGGTCTATGTACATTCTATGAATTATCCCCAAAAAGTGCCCGAAAATATGCCTCGAAATGTTTAGAATTTTAAATTTCATATATCTCAAAATCTGCATGCGATATCAAAAATCCAACATGATATTCTTGTTCAAGGGGTCAAAATTAGGGGGAGAGGGTCTAACCCCGATTTAAGTGCAAAGGATTAGCAATTTCAATTTTCATAATTTTCTTATCCAGAATCGATCCACGGTAGCATCGCGATACACAACTGTCGTGAACATGTGTTAATTTAACCTCCACAATAGGTCCGTTTCATGGACCAGAAGTGGACATGTGTATTTTGTTACCAGTGATTTCTATCTCGATCTATGGCTTTTGGGTCTTGGGCCTAAGTGTTCCCAAACGTGTTTTTACCTATACTTAGCCTTATTTCACCCTCATATCATCCTAAAACTTTCCCAATACTCACTCAAACACTTAGCCATATTTTCTCTCCCAAATTCCAGTCTAAAACCCTAATCCTATGGTAAGGCTTTCCTTCAAGGTTCTTCTTCAAGCTTTATGTCTCTATCTCCAATCTTAACCAAGTTCATCTCCAAAGCTAAGGTATGTGGGTTTCTTTAATAAGTTTCTTTCACCCATGATACCCAAGCCTCTTTTTACTCAAATTGTATGATTTAAAGTTGATTTACAAATGAATCGTGCTTATTATGAAATTCACTGCACACTGTGTTAAAACTATATGAAATTGTGACTATTTTGCTATGTTTTGAGCTATAAATCTTTGACCTATTACAAGATTTGAGGAGGGGTTTTGATGTATGTTGCTTGAGGGTGTTTCCAGGTATCAATTAATGGTTTTACAATGGATTTTCTTACATGATTTAAACTCTATATTTCATCGTTTTACAGTACCATTACACACCCTCTAAGTGTTTGATAAAATGTCCGAATGTGGTTTCTTGAGAAGTTGAAGGTCCAAAGCTTAAGATATGATATAATTGAATATATGAGGATGAAATAAGCTTGTTTATATGATCTAATCTATATAAAGTGTTGTATTAGACCATGCTCAATCTGGGGGGACAAGATCCCGGGTAACCGAGGTGGGGGTTTGTACTCATCAATCGAGGTGAGGGTTTGCACTCATCAACTATATGAGGGGTTTTTACTCTGCCACCATGGTGATAAAGTGTAATTATCATCAACCATGTAAGGGGTTTATACCGCACCACTGGGTTGATGGGGTGAAACCATCATCAACCAACCAAGGGGTTTGAACCTTGAAAATTTAGCTTGGTCTCTTATACTCATGATATCCTACATGACCATGAACTACTTAAGCTTGTTTTACTTATGCATTGGTCATTCATTCCATATTGTTATATTGTTCCTATTGCCTATTGTTATGCATTTTGATTATAATGCCTAATTCTTTTTGCATTGCATCCTACATATTTAGTACATTCTAACGTACTAACACATACTCTTGCCTACATGATATCACCATGTAGGAACTGGTGCCCAAGTTGATCATCGTCCTCCTCCATGTGGCTAGTTTAATACTACTCAATCTAGTTGGTAAGTCCTCCAATTCAGAGACCTTAGTCTATGTTGCTCTCATTATGTGTATAGAAATTCTTCTTTATTTTCTATTTGACTATGAGGGTGAGCCAGTTACTTTGTCTTGGGGCCCGCTCTTATCTATGTATTAGAGGTATTTGTTGGACATGTTATGTATCTATACTAAGGGCCTTGACTCTATTATTCTTGATGTGTATGATATGAAAGTGCTTTCCCTTAGCCCTGGTTGTCCCACTTTATTATCTCTTGATGCATGTTTTATTTGCTTCCACGACCAAGGATGTGTAATGATGTTCTAACAGGCTTTCTTGGGGCCCCTTCGCATTTCCCTTGCACCGTGTCATGCCTAGGTCCTAGGCTTGGGTTGAGAAAAACTTGTTATCAGAGCCCTAGGTTGATAGATCCTCAG
>DF358184.1:41323-56800 GCA_000787875.1 Solanum virginianum
ATCCTCAGAGTCCAATATCGCGCATCGATTAGAGTACTATTCATGGTTGTGATGCGCGCCATGACTATGAATAGAGGCTATGAGATGTTTTACGAAATGTTTCTCTTCTTCAGGTTCTAAGTCATACTATAGAGTTATGGTAACTTTTTCCCCATAACGATTGTTCTTTGCTATGCTAAATCATGCCAAACACTAGGGGAAGAAGGGCCAAAACTCCCGGTTAGCAACCTACCAATGGTGAGCTCCAGGATGCTTTCACTATGGTTGCCCAAGTTGTGGCCTACTAAGTCAATCAAGGGCACCAAGCCCCTCATGCTACAACTTCAAGAGCTAGGATAAGAGACTTCATAAGGATGAATCCTCTGGTGTTCTATGGGTCAAAGGTGGATGAAGATCCACAAGAGTTCATTGATGAGGTCTACAAGATCTTTAATATCATGAGTGTTGAGCCGAATAAAAAGGCAGAGTTGGTGGTATACCAAGTCAAAGCAGTAGCCCAAATATGGTATGATCAATGGAAGGGTGAGAAGGGAATAGGTATATGGTGCTTTGGGAGGAGTTTAGATTGGATTTCCTTAATCAATTTTTTCCTCTTAAGCTTTGGGAAGCTAAGTTGGTAGAGTTTATTAACTTGAAACAAGGTGCTATGAATGTGAGAGAGTATGCCCTCAAGTTTAATAAACTTTCAAAGTATGCTCCTCATTGGGTAGCCGATCATAGATCTTGGATGAATAAGTTCGTGATGGGGTTCTCCAACTTGGAAAGTGAAGAATGCCAGTTCACCATGCTAATTAGTGTCATGGACTTGTCTCAGTCAATGACCTATGCCGAGTAAATGGAGGAGGAGAAATTGAGGAAGAAAAGGGGATATGAGACCAAAAAGGCCCGATTTGATGGTAAATTCCAAAAGGGGGCTAGATTTTGTCAAGGCCAAGGGCCTTCTCATGCTACTAATAGTAGGTTTGCCAATGACTTCCCTTGGCCTCAAGGTGTTAGTGGTGTGGCTCCTATTGATGTGTGCCCTAAATGTGGAAGGAGCCATGGAGGTCCGTGTTTGAGGGGTTCTAATGCATGCTTTGAATGTGGGGAACTTGGACACAAGAAAGCGAATTGTCCAAGAAACCATGGCAAGGGCTAGGGTGCAAATGCGAGTCCTTTGGGTAGAGGTGGTCCTCAAGGTGGTGCCCCAAGGCAGAATCGATTTTATGCTCTACATGGGAGGCAAGGGTTTGGTGAGGTTCCCGATGTTGTTACCGGTACGTTGAAAATCTTTGACTTTGATGTGTATGCTTTGATTGATCCAGGGGCCACTCTTTCCTTTGTTACCCTTTTTATTGCTAAAAAGTTCCATGTTGCCCCTGAGTTGTTCCCTAAGTCATATGAAGTATCTACTCCTATTGGTGCCTCTATTGTTGCTAGGAAACAAACCCATCCTTGAGTGGGAAAGTCAAGATATGGTGGTCAAGGGTAGATTCAGTTCTTGCATTAAAGCCCGTAAGTTGATCACTAAGGGGTGTCTTTACCACCTAGTTAGGGTTAAAGATATGGAGTCCAAAGTTCCCTCCATAGAGTCAGTTCTGGTTGTAAATAAGTTTCTTGATGTCTTCCCAAATGATCTTCACGGTGTTCCTCCTAAAAGGAAAATAGATTTTGGTGTAGACCTCATCCTCGATACTCAACCTATCTTCATTCCCCCTTACCGTATGGCCCTGGTGGAGTTGAAGGAGTTAAAGGAAAAAGGAATCTCTATTATTCTTGATGTGTATGATATGAAAGTGCTTTCCCTTAGCCCTGGTTGTCCCACTTTATTATCTCTTGATGCATGTTTTATTTGCTTCCACGACCAAGGATGTGTAATGATGTTCTAACAGGCTTTCTTGGGGCCCCCTACTAGCAACTCAATAGAGTCACCATCAACAGTAGATATCCTCTTCCAAGGATTGGTGACTTGTTTGACCAATTACAAAGGGCTAGCTTTTTTTCTAAGATTGATCTACAATTCAAGTATCATCAAGTAAGGGTGAGGGAATGTTATATTCCCAAGGAGACCTTCCAGACTAGATATGAGCATTATGAGTTTGTTGTGATGTCATTTGGGTTTGACCAATACACCAGTCATCTTCATGGGCCTAATGAAAAAGGTCTTCAAATCTTACCTTGATTTCTTTGTTGTGGTCTTCATTGATGATAGATTGATCTATTCACATACTAGGGAGGAGCATATGAGGCATTTGAGGGTTGTGTTGCAAAGATTGAAGGAGGAGAAATTGTATGCCAAAATGACAAGTGTGAATTTTGGTTGAAGGAGGTTGCATTCTTGAGTCATGTCGTGTCAGGGGATGGTATGAAAGTGGATCCCAAGAAAATCGATGTGATTAGAAATTGGCCTAGACCATTAACCCCATCGGATATTAGGAGCTTCTTGGGCCTAGTGAGTTATTATAGAAGGTTTTTGAATGGGTTCTCCTCCATTGCTTCCCCTATGACAAAATTGACTCCAAAAAAGATTAAGTTTGTGTGCACCTATGTGTTTGAAAGGAGCTTCCAAACATTGAAAGACAAGCTTGTGTCTGCTCTTATATTGTCACTACCGGATGGGCTTGAGGGATTTATTATGTATTGTGATGCTTCCCAGGTCGGTTTGAGTTGTGTGTTAATGCAAAATGTTAAGGTCATAGCTTATGCTTCTAGACAACTCAAGGTACATGTAAGGCAAATATGGTGGCAGATGCTTTGAGTAGGGTGTCTATGAGTAGCCTAGCCCATATTGATAGTGGTGATAAGGAGATGGCTAGGGAGGTGTACCAATTGGCAAGGTTGGGGGTTAGGTTTGAAGAGATTGGTGATGATGGTGGTATTGTTGTTGATGGGTCTAAGTCTTTATTGGTTGATGAGGTGATAGCAAAACAAGATCTTGACTCCTCCTTGCTTGAATTGAAGGCCTTGGTGAAAGAGTGCAAAGTAGAGGTTTTCTCCCATGGGGGAGATGGCACCCTTAGGTTCCAAGGTAGGTTATGTGTGTGTTGTGTTGATAGTTTGAGGGAGAAGATCCTTGATGAGGCCCCCAATTCTTCTTAATCTATCCACCTCGGTTCCACCAAAATGTATAGAGACTTGAGAGATGTGTATTGGTGGGGTGGCATGAAGAAGGATATTGCCTTATTCATTTTCGGTTGCCATAGTTGTTAACGAGTCAAAGCCGAACATCAAAGTCTGGGTGGCCTGACCCAAGATATAGAGATTTCCACTTGGAAGTGGGAGGTGATTAATATGGATTTTGTGTTTGGAATGCCCAAGACTAGGAAAGGTTTTGATTCCATTTGGGTGGTTCTTTATAGGATGAAGAAATCGGCCCACTTTCCACCTGTTTGGACCACATATTGGGCTGAAGAGTATGCAAGGTTGTATATCTATGAGTTAGTGAGGTTACATGGGGTTCGTTTGTCCATTATATCGATCATATCGGATCATGGTTGACAATTCACTTCACACTTTTGGAAGTCTTTTCAAAGGGGTTTTGGTATAAAGGTTCACCTTAGTACGACCTTCCACTCTAAATCGGATGGCCAAGCCAAAAGGATAATTCAAACCCTTGAAGATATGCTTAGGGCATGTGTAGTGGAGTTGAGGGATAGTTGGGATTAGCATCTTCCTTTGATTGAGTTTGCATACAACAATAACTATCACTCTAGCATCGGTATGGTTCCTTTTGAGGCTTTTTATAGGAGACATTGTAGATCACCGGTTAGTTGGTTTGAGGTTGGAGACGTAGATTTATTGTGATAGGATCTATTTATGAAGGCTCTTGAGAATGTTAGGATGACTTGGGAGAGACTGAAGACAACCCAAAGTCATAAAAAATCCTATGACGATATGAGAAGAAGCGATGTTGAATTCAAAGTGGGTGATTGGGTTTATTTGAAAGTTTCTCCAATGAAAGGTGTGGTCATTTTGATAAAAAGGGGAAGTTGAGTCCATGATATATTAGTCCTTACGAGGTCTTGAAGAGGGTTGGCAAGGTAGCTTATGAGTTTAAGTTGCCTAGTGAAATGAATTTGGTTCATCCGGTATTCCATGTCTCTATGTTGAGAAAATGCATTGGTGATCTAGTGCTATTATTCCTCTTGATGTTGTGGGTACTGTTGAGGATAACTTGACTTATGAGGAGACTCTGATTCAAATTTTGGATAGGCAAGTGAAGAGATTGAGGAACAAGAAGGTGGCCTCCGTTAAGGTCCTTTAGAGGACCCAACAAGTTGAGAGAGCAACATGGGAGGCCAAGGCGAACATGCAAAAGCAGTATCCTTATCTCTTCCACTCCACTGAAGCCTAAGGTATTCATTCTAAGTCCCCTATGTGAATTCAAGTCTTATGTTCCAGCCCTTATGTCATTCATATGCATTCATGTTTAAGTTGACTAATTTATGATGATTTTACACTTATGTTGAGGTTTGGAAAATGGTGTTTAAATGTAATATTGCATTCTTGTAGGGGCTAGTTTATCCTTAATTACTCTTGTTTTGTACATCTCTTTTACATTTGGGGACGAATGTTCCCAAGAGGGAGATATTTAAACGTCCCTAAAAAGTACTAAAAAATATGCCTCGAAATGCCCAAGAATTTCAACTTCCATATATCTCAAAATCCATGCGCGATATCAAAAATCCAACTTTATATTCATGTTTAGGGGGTCAAAATTAGGGAAAGAAGGGCCTAACCCCGATTTAAGTGCAAATGATTAGCAATTTTAATTTTCATAATTTTCTTATCCAGAATCGATCCGCAATAGAATTATGACACACAGCTATCACAAACATGTGTTAATTTGACCTCTGCGATAAGTCCATGTCGCGGACCAGATGCGGACCTGTGTATTTTGTTGCTAGTGATTTCTATCTCGAACCTAGGCTTTTGGGTCTTGGACCCAAGTGTTCCCAAACGTATTTTACCTATAGTTAGTCTTATTTCATCCTCATATCATCCTAAACATTCCCTAACACTCACTCAAACACTTAGCCATATGTTCACTTCCAAATTCAAGTCCCAAACCCTCATTCTAAGCTAAGGTTTTCCTTCAAGGTTCTTCTTCAAGCTTCAAGTCTCCATCTCCAATCTTCACTAGGTTCATCTCCAAAGCTAAGGTATGTGAGTTTCTTTAATAGGTTTCTTTCACCCATGATACCCAGGCGTCCTTTTACTCAAATTGCACAATTTAAAGTTGATTTACAAATGGGTCTTTCTTATTGTGAAATTCACTGTGCACTATGTTAAAGCTATGTGAAATTGTGACTGTTTTGCTATGTTTTAAGCTATAAATCATTGATCTATTGTACGATTTGAGGAGGGGTTTTGATGTATATTGCTTGAGGGTGTTGCAAGGTGTTGATTGATGGTTTTACAATGGATTTTCTTGTATCAAGATGTGAGGAGGGGTTTTGATGTATGTTGGTTGAGCATGTTGCAAGGTGTTGATTGATGGTTTTACAATGGATTTTCTTGCATGATTTACAAGAGCCTGGGTAACCGAGGTGGGGGTTTGTACACATCAACTGAGGTAGAGGTTTGCACTCATCAACCATATGAGGGGTTTGTACTTTGCCACCGTGGTGATAAGGTGTGATTATCATCAAACATATGAGGGGTTTATACCATACCACCAGGATGATGGGGTGAAACCATCATGAACCAACCAAGGGGTTTGTACCTTGAAAATTTATCTTGGTCTCTTCTACACATATGATATCCTATATGAGCATGAGCTACTTAAGCATGTTTTACTTATACATTGGTCATACATGCCATATTGTTTTATTATGCCTGATGCCTATTGTTATGCATTTTGATTATGATGCCTAATTCTTGTTGCCTTGCATCTTTCATACTTAGTACATTCAAACGTACTAACACATACTCTTACCTACATGATATCACTATGTAGGAACCAGTGCCCAAGTTGATCATCCCCCTCCTCCACGTGGCTAGTTCGATACTACTCAAGCTAGTTGGTGAGTCCTCCACTTCAGGGACCTTAGTCTATGTTGCTCTTATTTGTATTATGTATGGGTATCTCTTATTATGGATTTTGATTATACAATGTGTTGTATTTTGACAGTACATCAGGGACCTTAGTCTATGTTGCTCTTATTATGTATTGAGACATTCTTCTTTATTGTCTATTTGACTATGGGGGTGAGCTAGTTACTTTGTCTTGGCCCCCGCTCTTATCTATGTATCAGAGGTATTTGTTGGACATGTTATGTATCTATGCTAAGAGCCTTGATTCTATTGTTCTTGATGTCTATGATATGAAAGTGCTTTCCCTTAGGCCCAGTTGTCCAACATTATTATCTCTTGATGCTTGTTTTATTGCTTCTGCGACCAAGGATGTGTAATGATGTTCTAAGAGGCTTGCTTAGGGTCCCTTCGGGTTCCCCTTGCGCCGTGTCACGTCTAGGTCTTAGGCTTGGGTCCTGACAGGAAAGCTATGAGGTGTTTTAGGAAATGTTTCATTTCTTCTTAGCCTTGCGCCGTGTCAAGCCTAGGTCCTAGGCTTGGGTCGTGACATTCTACCCTCCCCAGACCTCACTTTTGGGATTCCACTATGTATGTTGTTGTTTTTATAATCTTACAAAAATGCCAAAACTCATATTTTTCACTTTTAGAACATAAGATCTCAATTCCGACCAAAAATATAGTTCTACATAAGTCAAAGGCAACTCACCAGAGGGCAAAATTATAATTTTCACAAATAAGTTAAAAAATGACCAACAAGGTAATATATCGTTCACCACTAAAAATAATGTTCATTCTCGAACATAAGGGAAAGGAAGGTACCTGAAGCCTAAACAAGGCTAGGATATCTTGCCCGCATGTCTGTCTCCACCTCCCAAGGAGCCTTCTTCACAAAATAGTGTCACCACTGAATCTTTACTGAAGGTATATCCTTGGTCCTCAACCTCCGGACTTGCCTATCCAATATAGCTACAAGCTCCTCATAAGACAAGCCTGAAGCCAACTCAACAGAATCATAAGAAATCACATGTGACTTATCTAGAATGTACCTTCAAAGCATGGAGACGTGTAGTATAGGATGAACTGCTGATAGTCTCGGTGGCAATGCTAACTCATAAGCAACCTCAACTACCATCAAGATCTCAAACGGGCCAATAAACCTAGGATAAATCTTGTCTTTCATTCCAAACCTCATCACACTCTTCATAGGTGATATTTTCATCCACACATTATCTCCAACCATGAACTCGGGAGATATAATCCTCCTGTCAGCATAACGTTTCTAGAGGCTCTGGTCTGTTAACAACCACTCTGTATCAACCGGACCTAATCTATAACATCTTTGTGAAAGTAAACACCCAAAGCATTAGCTGAATTCCAATCAAACTATCCGATAAGCGATCTACATCTCCGGCCATATAATACCTCAAATGGTGCCATCTGGATGCTGCAATGATAATTGTTGTTGTAAGAAAACTCTGCCAAAGGTAAATGTTGACCCTATCAGGCCCCAAAATCTATCAAACATACTTGGAGCATATCCTCTAATACCTGAATGGTGCACTCAGACTTTTCATCATTCCGAGTGTGGAAAGCTGAACTTAAATCCAATCAAGTACCCAAACCATGTTGTAGAGCCTTCTAAAAAATACAAAGTGAACAAAGTCCTCTGATAGACACTATACACACAAGCACCCTATGCAATCTAATAATATCTCATATATATAACCTAATTAACTGGTCTGCACTGTGGCTAGTCTTCACCGGTAGGAAATAAGCAGACTTCGTCAATTAATCTATAATCAACCAAATTGAATCAAACTTGCCTGAAGCCATGTGCAAACTAGTAAAAAAAATGCCATAGTAATGTGCTCCCATTTCCACTCATGAATGGGCATCATTTACATTGAGCACCCTAGTCCTTTGGTGCTCATATTTGACCCGTTAAAAGTTCAGGCACTTCGCCACAAACATAGCTATGTCTCTCCTCATCCTGCACCACCAATAATACTATTTTAAATACCGAGATGGATAGAATACCTAGCACAATGAGATTTCTCCAATATCAATCTCACCTAATCTCCTACCTTAGGCACACAAACTCGACCATTAATCCACCATCTAAATCAATAGTAGCCACTTTTCCTTGACCCATCAACACCTTATTATCGAATTAAGCACAATCAAGCATCGTCAAACTGGTGAGAACATACCTGGTCAAGCAATAAATACCCTCCACCAAGGCTAGAATACCCTAAGGAGGAGAAATATCCAACCGAACTAGCTGTCTAGCAAGTGACTGAACCTCCAAAGCTGAGGGCCTCTCCTTCACCATCGAGAATGCTAAACTCCCCATACTGAAAGCCTTTAGCTCAAAGCATCTTCCTCTATATTCGTCTTGCTTAGAAGATATAGAATAGAGATATCATAGTCTTTTAATAACTCCAACCACTTACATTGTCTCACGTTCAAATTACGCTGAGAAAACATGTATTTGAGACTTTATTGATCAGTAAAGATCTCACATTGCATCCCATAAAGATAATGCCATCACAACTTCAGCACAAACACCACGACAACCAGCTCTATATCATGGGTACGTAGTTTCTCTCTTGCACCCTCAACCTTTTTAGAGTCATATGCTATCACCTTCCCCTATTGCATTAGCATTCCACCCAAACCCACTCCCAAAGCATCATTGTACACCAAAAAAGGCACTCCCTTCTGCAAAGGAACAATAAGTGTTGAAGTCAATAAATCCTTGAGCTTTTGAAAGCTCATCGCAAATTCCTTTGAACACTAAAGTGACACATCATATTAAGTAAATCTAGTCAATGGGGCTGTAATAGAAAAGAATCCCTGCACAAGGTGTCGATAATGCCCTACTAGACCAATAAAACTCTAAATCTCTATCACAAATGTCGACCTAACTGACTCACGAACTGCTGCTACCTTGGCCGAATCCACCATAATACCACCTTTTTGTCATGATATGCCCGAGGAAAACCACAAGCTTGAGCCAGAACTCACACTTTGAAACTTGGCATATAACTTCTCCCCTATCAACCTCTAAAGTACAATCCTCAAGTGCTATACATAGTCCGACTCATTCTTGGACTAAACCAAAATGTCATCAATAAACAAAATCACAAATATATCAAGATAAGGCTTGAACATCTATTTCATCAACCATATGAAAGCGGCTAGAGCATTATCTACCTAAAGGATAAAACTACAAACTCAATGGCTATAACGGGTCCTAAAGGCTGCCTTCGAGATGTCAGACTCCCTAACTCTCTACTTATGGTATCTATATCTTAAATCTATCTTGGAAAACACCAAAACATCCTAAAACTAATCAAATAAATCATCAATATGAGACAACAGGTACTTTATCCTAATAGTCGCTTTGTTCAACTGATGATAATGAATGCATATGCACATAGTGTCATCCTTCTTCTTCATAAACAAGACAAGATTACCCCAAGGAGATACACTCAAATGGATAAACCCTTTCTCCTATAGGTCCTCTAACTGCTTCTTAGCTCCTTCAGTTCAACCGAAGCCATACAATAGAGGGGAAATGGAAATAGGCTTAGTACTCGGCTCCACATCAATAGAAAAATCAATATCACGATTTGGATAAACACCAGGCAAGTTAGTCAGAAATATATCCATGAACTTTCTCACAACTTTGGTGGTCTCCAATGATGGTGAGTCTAGAGACTAGGCTTGAACATGAGTGAAATATGACAAACATCCCTTATCCATCAGTCTACAAGTATGTATATAAGAAATCACCCCTTTGGGGTAAAGACTAGATATGCCAATCCATACTAACTAAGGCAAATTCAGACAAAATAAGGCCACCATCTTCGCGTGGCAATACATACTAACATGGTGAGGTTAAAAAAAATCTACACCCAATATCATGTCAAAGTTAACCATATCGAGCAATATCAAATTAGCAATAGTATCCCTTCCAAAGAAGGTAACAATACAAACTCGATGCACCTAATTCATGACTGAAGATTTACCTAGCAAGGTGGAAATGCCATATAGGCTCAGAAGGGCTCACACACAATACCCAAATCCATGAAAAAATAAACTAATACATATGAATAAGTAGAACTTGGATCAAATAAAGCTGAAGCAAAATGGTCGCACACCAGAACTATACCTATAATAGCCACATCAAAGGTTACTGCCTCTGCTCGATCTGGAACAACATAACATACTTTGTGCCCTTTACTATGCTGTAGGCCTCCATATGCTCCACCTCTTACTAGGCCTCTTATCATAGTCTTTTAATAACTCCAACCACTTACATTGTCTCACGTTCAAATTACGCTGAGAAAACATGTATTTGAGACTTTATTGATCAGTAAAGATCTCACATTGCATCCCATAAAGATAATGCCATCACAACTTCAGCACAAACACCACGACAACCAGCTCTATAGCCAAATGTCTAATATCATCACACCTATAATAAGCCTTAGTCTCTTACCTATAAGATGTTTGTCTTGAAAAACCACCATGCCTGGCTGCTCTAAAAGACCTTTCACAACCCATCTGAATAGGCCTAGATCTGTCAATACTATTAGCTGTGGGGATGGCTGTATGAACTACCTTGCCTTGATGGCCCTATCTCTGAAACTCTCTATCTCATGGTAGGTGTCCATTGAATTGACCATGCTGGCAAAATCTCTTTTTGCAACCCTAATGATCATGTCTGATACGCTTAACCATACAAGCATGGTCTAGCACACTCTGAAAAATACCACCTGCGAGGACTGATAATACTATAGAAGGTCCAACCAGTATTGTAGGAGCTAGTCCATCGAGAATAACAAGGATCAGAGAAGCTCCCTCAAGTCAGCGTAATATCATAAAGTAGCACATGAAATGATGGCATAACTTCTGGGGCTGACGATGGTTGAATGATGTCACACATGCTACACCTCCTTTTTGAAGGTTAAAGTGGCTGTTGTCAAGATATATAATCGAACTGAGGTTAGGGTGGATCTCATAGGGAATATGGTAGACTTAGAAGAATTTGAAGCAGTTCAAGTTGATTAACCTACTTATGTCCCCAGGGGTGAGGTGGGGGGTTTGCAAAAACTACAGAAAAAAATGCTAAACTAACACAAGTTTGAAATCAGTATGAAGAGTAACTAGGATATTGTGATCTTCATGATTCCCTAACATGGTATTACCAGATAATCAAATTCTTTTCTATTGTGTAGCATGCAGAACGGTAAGTTAAGTTTACCGAACCTTTGATCTAGGCGAGATAAAAAATTTCACTACATGATTTGATCCATCCTCGTAGTACGGTATTACTATCCCTTAGCTTTTTCCCCAATACAACCTCTCCTTGATCTAATTTGGTTGATTAGATGAGAAACATCAATCGAATCCTATTAATTAATCTCTTTTTCTATTCATTACTACCTTGATTCACTCAGTTACATAGACAAGTTCTAATGTTGTCCACCATTAAAAATAAAATAAAATAAAAATAATTAATTAATACATGCATGCACACTTTCCAAAATTTATGAATTATCCAACTTTTACCTTGTTAGTTCTTCATGGTTCTCACAACCCTAGTTATGGATTTAGCTACTCATTATCAATGTAGATGCATGAATCATGATATTGAATAGCGTAATTAACAACTTACATAATAGAATTAAGAACAAGAAACCCAAGTTCTTCAATAAAGATCACAAAATTGAATTAAAGAACACAAAATATTATTGTACAAGTGTCTCATAATGTTTTTTCACTCTTTCTTACTGGTTCTTTGATGTTTAGTATGAAAATTAACCTTAAAACCTATTTATAGTATTTAAAATATAAAATCAAAATGAAATAGGAGAACTGGGTCGACAGGGTCTACGGACAACTTCTACGGGACATATAAAGTTTTACGGCCCATAATCAAAGCTTCGTGGATTCCTTCAATAACTTTGGGGTGAATTCTATGCGACCCATCTATGGGCCATATAAAGTTTTATGCCCGTAAAACGTTTCATCTGATGACTTTTCAGCAACTCCCCAATTTTTGATCGTCAAGATACGACACATGGTCTACGACTCGTAGAAAACTTTATGTCTAGTCTACATGTTTGTAGACTCAAATTCAAAAAATCACCCCTCACTGGTTTTGATATAGAACCTACTTTACGGCTCGTAGAAACTTCTACAGCCCGTAAAGATGTCGTAGACCCTCAATTTCTGCAATCTCTGCACACTTAGCCCAAAATTATGCCAACCCTATAATTCTACAAACAAACGTAAAAACACATAAAATCTACTAGTATCGCTATGAGAACACACAAAATTCCAAGTTTTAAAAATAAAAAGCTGTATTATAAAAATACATCAACACCCTCAACTTAGAATTGTTGTTAGTCCTCAAGCGATAGATTTAATCTAGTAAGCAGTACAGTAACACACAGACCTCAATCTAATGGCATTTATCATATCAAACTCAATCACAGATACACATAACACTTTTAAAAGAACATAAGATCGCTACCAAGCAAACTAATATAGATTAATACATGTGACAATGGAACTATGACAAGTAAGGCAATTATCAATAAGGAACACTCACTGAGTTAGTCTATTATAAAAATGCAATGCAAGTGCCATCATAGAAAGAAGTCCTATATCCCTTATGATGATATTTTAGATTCAATGCCTTGGACTACATAAGGTTACTCACTCTCACAAAAGATATTCAAATACCATGCTTAATACCATATATTTTCCCCTATACTCATGACTATGACCTTCGATTACTTGATTAGGATCTTCATGGTTCTCACAACCCCAAGTTCTGGATTTAACTACTTATGCTATGGGTAGATGAAGGGATCATGGATTGAGAAAACATAATTAATCACTCACCTAAATGGATTGAAGAATAAGCAAACACAAATTGTATTGAGAATCACAAGATTGAAAGATATGATGAATCCACAAGTATATACTCCTCTCCAATATTTTATCTCCAAGTATAGAACCCTAAAAAGTACTCTAATGACGTCCTATCTACTGTGTTCTCCGAATAATGACCTAAGAATTACTATTTATAGTATTTACAAATAAGTCCTAAAAAATTAGAAAAATTGGTCGGCAACTTTATACGACAAGCCTTTACGACTCGTAACTGGGTTTATGAGTTGTAATCAGGTCTCGTATTCAGCTATTGATATCTTAGGCGTCACTGCTATGGATCCACTTTATGAGTCATATACTGACTTACGACTCGTATTGCCCTTTCGCAGACTTCTCTTGCAATATTTGGTTCTTCACTAGATCTCACTGGAATTCTTCATGAAACCACTCTGTATGAGTGGTAGAGTGATCTACGACTCATAAAGAGGTCTCGTATGACTAAAATTTAGATCTTCAAACTTCATTAGAAATATCAATGAAACCTACTCTATGACTCGTAGAATCCTCTACGACTCGTAGAAGGTCCCATAAACTTCAAAAATTAGAAGAATCTACAACTTTTGCAAAAATCATGCCAACCTGCTTTCCTACAAATAAAACACCAAAAACACATAAAAACCATAAATATCGCATTGAGAACACATAAAATCCTAAGTTTTAAACATCAAATGTGCTATATTTCGATAGTACATCACCTCAGTTAGGTTTCACAATGTTCAAGGAAGGACCAAGGCCAATTTTAGGATACTACATCTAACGAGGGTAGTTAACTTAGGTTTTTACAAAGAAAGGGTATATGCAAGGCTCAAACATTAGGATCAAGGTATACTTTACACATTTGGTTGGTTATTTAGGCTAAGTAGACTAATAAGAAGAACGACCTACAATCCTTTGCTAACTAACTAACCTACAGTCTAAGTCAGAGTAACATGGCAAGTTTTGAAAATGAATTTAGCTAAGCAAGCTCACACACTCATAACACTGATTACACTATTAACAAAGACTATCATATTATGCTTTTCATAATAATTTATCCTCATTTATCAGAACAAGCACTATCAAACAATCAAACATGCATAGTTGCTATCAAGACTAACTAATAGTATTTTGGTTGGTATCATTTTTCACACAAAAACAAACATATGCCATAGATATCAGTACTGCATGCTACTAATACTACTTAAACATCCTAAATATACTGGTTTGGTAGAAAATAAATATCCTTGGGGAAATAAAACACAGGTAAGAAAATCTCAAGAATTTAAAATTTAAGATAGTTATAGGCCAAGGTTACTTAGACTTTACTGAGGCCTATAACTACCCACACCTCATTGAAAATGTTTTGCATTGTCCTCAATGCATAAACTAAACAAATAAAGTACTAAGGTAAAAAGGAATAAACTTGGGTGCCTAAGCGCTAGTCTCTACCTTGGGTGCCTCCCAAGCAGCTCTTATTTATTGTCGCGGCATGACTTGGACAACTTGGTTACTCAGACTTAACCAAGTGCCTAAACATCCATCTTCAAGTCATCTAGCCTCTTTATTGACTGACAAGTGTTGAAGATAATTTCTTCGTCATTTAATCTAAATTTGAGTTGGCCCGCTTCCATATCCACTAGTGCTCAACCAGTGGCTAGGAAGGGCCTTCTGAAGATGACTGAGACTTCGAAGTGGACTTTACAATCAAGGATCACAAAGTCTATGTGAAATATAAACTTATTTACTTTGGCAAGGATGTCATAGAGTATCCCCATAGGCTTCTTCACCGTGTGATCTACAATCAACAATCCCATGCTCATTAGAGTAGGGGCTTCAAATCCTAGATTCTTGAAGACTGCAAGGGGCATTAGATTTATGCTTGCACCAAGAACACAAAATGCCCTTGTGAACTCCATATCTCCAATAGTGTAGGGTATGGTGAATGCACCAGGATCTTCTCAGTTTTGCACCAAGGACCGTGTAGCAATTGCACTACAATGTTGAAGCTCTTGGGAGAGGTTTTGGCTTAAAGCCTGCTTCTTTATGATCAAGTCCTTCATGAACTTCGCATACCCTTACATTTTCTCTAATGCCTCAATGAGAAGGATGTTGATGGAAAGTTGTTTAGCATAAAAAGAACATGCTTGAATTTACCTTCCTCCTCCTTCTTTTTAATTTTTAGAGCAAACGAGGAAGCGATCTAGGAATGAGCTTCAACTTCTGTGGCACCTCTGCAGCATCACTCACCCCATCCTTGGCATGATCATCTCCTATCTCTACATCTTTGATCTCCACTGCCTCCTCTTGAACAAATTCATTATCAATTGGCATTGGAGGATCAATGGTCTGCTAACCACCATGAGTAGTCACCGCCATACACTACCCCTCATTCTTTAGATTTTGAACTGTGTTGTTGCGCAATGTACCTTTCAATCGCTAGTTTAGATGAGTTGATATATAACTAAACTATTTCTCTAGCTGTTTGATAGGAACAAAATGAGACTCGATCTT
>DF358184.1:64392-77960 GCA_000787875.1 Solanum virginianum
AATCAAGAATAGGGAGGAGGAAACAAAGGTCAAGCACTCTCTCTCCATGTTAAAACATCTACCCATCAACAATCTTCTCATCGAATTAGTGGAGAAGATGCCCACCATACCCTGCATAATTAAAGACATAGAGATTGCAAAGGCACTATGTGATCTAGATGCTAGTATAAATCTGAAGCCCCTCGCGGTCTACAAAAAGCTTAGATTGGGAGCCTCTACTCCAAATAACATGCAAAATCTAGTACTCATTCCCCTCATTCTTATACCACTACCCTTTGAGCATGATAGAAAGTTGGAAAAGAAATTAGGGGTCCAATACATAAGTTCAAGGTGGAAGAAAAAGCTAAATTATGGAGGAGCAAGGTTCGAGAAATTGGTGAAGTTTGAGTAACCAAGTGAACTAAGTCTAGCCGCAACAGTAAATCAGGCGTTGCTTGGGAGGCAATCCAAGGTATGTTTTATTTTACCCCTATATTCTCTATTGTTTCTTGATTTGGTGCATTGAGGACAATGCACAACTTTTTCGATGGGCTATGGGCAGTTATGGATCTTGGTGAAGTCTAAGTAGCTTAGAGTCCATAATACCCCAAATTTTAATTCCGAGGATTTCTTGTCTGTGTTCTTTTTCCTCGTGGATATTTACTTTCTGTTGAACTGACATGTTTAGGTGGTGTAGATAATTTGTAAATATATAATAGTTACTATCTTTTAGCGCGCGCGTGCACACACACACACACATATATATAGTCTTTAAATGCTTTTTGTTTTGAAAATTCGGTACCCTTAAAATTTTTGAGATTATTGGTTATTTTTGCAATCATACACATAGTTATCTAAAAATATTTGTTCTACTAAAGAGAAGGCTAGTTGATGCTTGAAGTATGACATGTGAGTCTATAGTTGATTGTGTATGAGATGCCATGTGTGTGTGAGCTTATTTTGCCGCATTCATGTATTATGTATGGACTCAAAACTTGCCTTATTACTCTAAGATTAGATTGGTAATGTACTTGATTGGGAAAGGATCTTTGGCTATTGTTCTTTTAGTGAAATTCACTTTTGCCTAAATGACCTACCAAATGTGATAGTTGATCCCTTGTTCCAGTTGTTTGAGCTTTTCATGTACCTATTCTTTCTTGACACATAACTAGTTTAGCCTTATTTTGTGAACTACCTTGATTTTTGTCCTGGTATGTCCTTGAACGTATGAACCTTGATTGAGGCTAGAAGCCTAAGTTAAGGGTGGCTACAAATAGTAGCCCTGGTTTGGGGAATAGATATTGTTTGCTTCACCTCAAGCCAAAAGCCTAAGTTGAGGGGTGACCCTTATATGGTAAAGTAATGAAAATGAGTTGGTTAGTTGGGAAAGAAAGAAAGAAATGAAGAAATCATATGATAGATGAGAAAAAGAAAAGAAAAGATGCCTTAGATTGAAGAGAATTGCAAAAATGAGTTCAAAAGTAAGGTACATCTAAAAAATTAAAATAAAGCACTTGGAAAAAGGGCAGATTTAGTGAAAATGGTTGAGTTATGAAGGTAAGAGTGTTAATAAACGTGGTTCAAGGATAGCTTTTAGTCACTATTTGCCTAAAATGCCATACCAAAGCCCCATGAGTCCATGTTACAAGACATTAAGTCCTAAAGTGATCCTAATCCACTTTGTCATCAATCCGAAAGTTGAGTATAGAGGCAAGCCTATGGTGTTAGTCATTTTGCATGAATTTCATTTGTGAGAGTGAAAATACTTGCACAGTCCGAGATTTTTAATGCACTTTGAGTGAGAAAGAGGAACTTCATTTCTATGAGGACATTTGCACTACTTAATTAGTATATGACTATATCAATGATTGTGGATGGTTGACGCTCGTTAGCTTATCATAGTTGGGTTGCCAGATACATCTTTGTGTTTTTATTTTGCTTAGTAGCTTTGCAATCTTGTTTTGAAAATGAAAGTTGGTACTTGAATTTGAGTAAATGATGTATATGCCATTAGTATAACTGCTATGTGTTTCTCATTGTCTGCTTAGATTAAGTCGTCGCTTGAGGACAAGCAACAATCCCAAGTTAAGGGTATTGATGTACTGTCAAAATACAACACATTTGATGCCTAAAACAAGGGATTTTATGAGTTCTTAATTCGAATTTTTATGGCTTTATATGTTTTTTTGTTGTTATTGCAGAAAAGGTAGGTGGCATGATTTTGGAAGAAAATTGCAGATTTTTACTAAAGTATAGGACATACGAGTTCACCTACGTATCGTAGCCCAAGCTACGAGTCGTAGGGTGATCTCCTAGCAAAAAACAGAGAGCAAAAATAAAAAAATCTGCTGAGTGGAGGTCAGTCCTACGAGTTATAGGTCTCACTACAACTCGTTTAGGTGGACTCATAGTAAAGAATACAGAACCAAGACTTTGGACCAAAAGATGAAGGCCTAGACTACGAGAGGAGCATACGATTCGTAGCCCAAGCAACAACTCATACCAGTGGGTCATACCAGTTGAATTCAGAATGCCAAGTACCAGATATGAGACCTCGATTAGGACTCTTTGCTCATCACAGTCGTACCTGCAATGCGTACCAACTGCCACCTATCTCTTTTGTGTAATTTTTAGGATTAATTTTGTTACTACTTTAAATACTTTAAGTTAGGGTTTATGTTGAGCATCCCAGACTTGAATATTGGGAAGAGCCTTTGAATATTCTCTCTAGATTAATTTAGGGTTTTAGTGTAGATTTTAATTTTCTCTTGGAAAACCCACATTTGGGGAGTGCAAATCATACCTTGTATTCATTCTCAATGTATCAAGCATGTGGTTTGGATCTTGTGGTGTTATCGCTCTTCATTGCTTTGGGTAAAATTCTCAACTATTTCTTGTATTTGCATCTTTGTTGGTTTGCCTTAGCTATGAGTAGCTAAGAACCCACAAATTGGGGTTGTGGGAACCATGGGTAGTTGATTTGAGATGACCTAGAGTTATTGCATTTCTGTGATTGGAGTTTTGCATGTATTATCTATTTCCCTTTTTTATGATTGTTGTTTGGTGGTGGCCAACGCCAAACCCTACCTTCTATCATGATCCCGACCAAGGTAGTGACGAATAGGAAAAGGGGACCAGATAATAGGATTCGATTGATATGTTCTCATCTAATCAACCAAACCTGACCAAGGGGAGGTTGACTAGGACAATAGGTAACAGTTAGTTGGCACACCATGGTTACTGACCAAGCGCTATGGTGAAATTCGACCTTCACCTTCACAAGAGGGCTGGAAGAACTTAATTACCATCCTGCATGCAAATTTCCAATTGTAGCTATGTTGTCTAGGGTAATCGAGTCGATAAACCATGGGAAACACAATTCCCAAGTTATCCCTAAAATTGAGTGTTTCCTTGCATATAGTATAGTATTTATTTTACTTTTGTTCTTAAATCTGAAACCCCTCCCCCCATTTAGAGACTTTAGTTAAAGATACTCGAAATGATTGATAGTAAATTCTTGTAGTTAAGCCCTGTATTCCCTGTAGATTCGACCCTAACCTTTGGTTAGGTTAATTGCTGACAGTGACCGCTTTCTTATTGAAGCATGAACATCATCAACCCACACAACTTTTAAAAGCACATCAAATAGCTATTAAGCAAACCAATATGGATTTACACATCTAACAGTGCAACTATGACAAGTAAGGAAATTATCTATAAGCAACACTCACTGAGTTAGTCTAATATCAACAATGCATTGCAAGTGCCCTCACAGAAAGAAGTCCCATATCCCTTATATGATGATATTTTCAGATTCAATGATTGGGATTACACAAGAACACTCACTCTCATAGAAGACATTCAAATACCATACTTAATACAATATGCTTTCCCCTAGACTCATGATTATGACCTTCGATTACTTAGACTAGGATCGCTTTACAACTTTATTAGCTTGCAATATAGTCTCAAGGGGCTTTGGTATGATGATTTGGGAACATAGTAACTAAAGGCCCTCCTTAACCCTACACTTTTCTACACTTTTGCCCTACCTACACTATTATTTTTCACTGCATTCTCCTTTTCTCCTATGTCAAACTTTTCTAAGTGGTTTATTCTAATTTTTTAGCTTTTTGCCTTTTGTTTTCACATTGTTTCACTTTTTAAATCATTGAGTAGGCAACTACTCATTTTTCTTGCACCCAGAACATATTTTTACTCTGTTTTCCATGTATCACTAGCTTCCACCTAATTTTGTGTGTCTACCCTTACACCAGCCACTCTCAACTTAGGCTTTTGGCTTGAGCCAAGGTGCATAATATCCAACTTAGGAACCAGGGCCACTTTAGATAGCCACCCTCAACTTAAGCTTCTTACCTCAATCAAGGTGCATAATATTCAAGGAAGCACCACTAGGGCTAATTTTAGGATTTTATATCTAACAAGGCTAGGTAACTTAGGTTTTTACAAAGAAAGGGTACATGCAAGGCTCAGACATTGGGATCAAGGGATACTTTACACATTTGGTTAGTAAGTTAAGCTAAGTGGACTAATATGAAGAACGTCCAAAGATCCTTTCCTAACCAACTAACCTACAATCCAAGTTAGAGTAATAGGGCAAGTTCTGAATAAGAATTTAGCAGAGCAAGCTCACACACTCATGGCACTGATTACACTATTTACAAAGACTATCAGATCATGCTTTTTATCACAATTTATCTTCACTTATCAGAACTAGCACTGTCAAACAATCAAACATGCATGGTTGCTATCACGACTAATTAATAGTATTTTGGTGGGTATCATTTTTCACAAATAAACAAACATATGTCATAGATATCAATACTACATGCTACTAATACTGCCTATACATCCTAAATATGCTAGTTCAACAGAAATTAAATATCCTTGGGGAAAAAAGAACACAGGCAAGAAAATCCTTAACTATCCACACCCCATCGAAAAAGGATTTGCATTGTCCTCAATACACAAAGTAAACTAATAAAGTACCATGGTCAAAAAAGAACATAACTGGGAACCTAAGTGCTAGTCTCTACCTTAGGTTGCTTTCCAAGCAACGTTGATTTATGGTCGTGGCACGACTTAGACAACTTAGTTACTCAGACTGCACCAAGTGCCCAAACATCAATCTTCAAGTCATCTGGCCTTTTCATTAGCTGACCGATGTTGAAGATAGCTTCTTTGTCATTCAATCTAAACATGAGTTAGCCCAGCTACATATCCACTAGTGCTCAACCAATGGCTAGGAAGGGCCTTCCTAAGATGATTGGGACTTTGAAGTTGACTTCTAATCAATAATTACAAATTCTTTAAGGAATATGAACTTCTCTACATTGGCAAGGACGTCATAGATTATCCCCAAAGGCTTTTTAACTGTGCGGTCAACCATTAACAATTATATGCTTATCAAAGTATGGGCTCCTAATCCTAGCTTTTTGAAGACCGCGAGGTGGATTAGATTTTTGCTGGCACCAAGATCACACAAAGTACTTGTGAACTCTACATCTCCAATAAGATAGGGTATGGTGAATGTGCGAGGATCTTCTCAGTTTTGCACCAACGACCGTGTAGAAATCGCACTGCATTGTTAAAGCTTTTGGAAGAGCTCCTGGCTTACAGTCCATTTCTTTGTGACCAAGTCCTTCATGAACTTCACATACCCTGGCATCTTTTCCAATGCCTAAATGAGAGGGATGTTAAAGGAGTGTTATTTTAGCATGGAGAGAAAGTGCTTGAATTTACCTTTCTCCTTCTTTTTAATTCTTTGAAGGAAGGGAGGAGGAGGTCTAGGAATAAGCTTCAACTTCTATGGCACCACTACAATATCACTCGCACCATTCTTGGAATGATCATCTCCAGTCTCTGTATCTTTGACCTCAGTCACCTCCTCTCGAACATCATCCTCATCAACCGGCATAAAAGGATCAATAGTCTACTAACCACCATGAGTAGTCACCACCACATACTGCCCCTCACTCTTAGGATTTTGAATTGTGTTACTGGGTAATGTACCTTCTATCACTGGTTGAGTTGAGTTAATAACTGACCAAAATGTTTCTTCAACTATTTGATAGCAACAAAATGAGACTCGACTTTTTGACTAATGCTGTAGATATTAGTCTTTATCCCCCTTAAGGTCTTATCCTTTGTGTTAGCCTTCTTGAATATACGGTCAAACATTTCCTCAACTTTGGAACTATGAGCGCTTATATCACAATTATGTTTTGGCACATAAGGACTATTCTTGTAACCATCTCTGCAACCCTAATCGACATCTCTATCCTGGCCCCGATGTTTGTCGTAGTAACCTCCATGATTGTTGTCCCTGAAGGCACCATCCCTGCTATAGTTCCAACCTTAGTTTACCTAATCTTGGCACCAATAGTCCTGATTGAACCCTTGGGCATTGGTCCTAAACCCCCCATTTTATCAACAATGACACAAGTATCCTCCTCAGAGTAAGGCTTCTCATACATGGGTTCTTACAAAGGCTGATGAGCGACTACGTTAGTCATTCCTTATTCTAATTCATCAATTACTCCATGTTGACACTAATTTAGTCAAACTTTTTCATCATATCCTTATTTATCGTAGCTTGCTCCGAACTACTATTGACTTGACAAGATCTTTTAGTAGAGGACCTATCTCTTGTTCCCATGCACGATTCATCTTGACCATACATTCTAGCTTCTTAGAAATCCTTGAAAATGGACGTCAATGTAGAAATACACCATCCATGATAGTATCAGCATATGCTTGGCTATTCTCGTCCAGGGCGTGAACCTTTCCCAGGTGGTGCTGATCAAGTCACCAGAAAGTTACTCAAAGTTGTTGATCTGGTCTTTTAACCTGCATTTCTTTGATCTTGGGAAGAACCTCTCCAAAAAGGCCTTCTGCAATTTAGCCCAGCTAGTGATTGAATTCTGTGAGAGCTCAGATAGCCATCATGTTGCATTGCCTAATACAGATAATGGGAAGACATAAAGCCCAATAACATCCACAGGCATATTCTGGTTTCCCATTACACTCTTATAGACAAACACAATATTATATAAATGGCTATACGAATCCTTTAATAGTAGGGTAGCAAACAACCCATGATTTTGTAGCATTTGAAATAACCTACTGGAAACAATGAACTTTGTGTCATTTGACAATGGTGGCAATATTATAGCTCTAGTAATATCCATAGTAATAGGATTCATCCGATATTGATTCCATTGATATGATTCAGAATTTAGGTCCTGTGGCTATGGATTGATGACCTCAAGCGGAGGTGGGTTATTACCATTCTCATTCTGGTTCTGGTTCAGAGCTGTATTATCCATATTGTGTGCGTTTTCTTAGGCCATTCTTCTCAATGTTCTTTGGATCTCTGGGTTAAATGGAGTCGAGGGAATTCCATGACTTCACATGTTGTGTAAACATTATAAAACCTACACGCTGAAGCAAAACAAAAAGACTAAGAACATAAAATGAGAGAAATAAGGATTAATTCTCAAACTACTCAAATTGAATGAGTCTAACCGCATTCCCCAGCAATGACACCAAAATCTTGATGTCGCCCAAGCTACACCTTCTTTTTGAAAGTTAAAGCAGTTATTGTCAAGATATATAACCTAATCGAGATTAGGGTTGATCCCATAAGGAATATGGTAGACTTAGATAAATTTCAAGCAGTTCCAGTTGATTTGCCTACTCATCTCCCTAGGGGCAGAGGGTTGTAAAAACTATAGAAAGAAATCCTAGACTAAGACAAGTGTGAAATCAATATAAAGAGTAACTAGGATATTGTGTTTCCAATGATTCCTTAACTTAGTATTACTAGATAATTGAATTATTTTCTAGTGTGTAGCATGCAGAATGTTAAGTTAAGTTTATCAAACCCTTTGATCCGGGGGAGAGGCAAATTTCACTATGTGATTTGATCCATCCCCATAGTGTGACATTATTAACCCTTACCTATTGTCCCTGTAAAACCTCGCCTTGATCGTGTTCGGTTGATTAGACGAGAAACATTAATTGAATCTGTTAATCAATCTGTTTTTCTATTCATTACTACCTTGATCTAGTTAGTGACATTAGGCAAGTTCTAACATTGGCCACTATTAAAGAGCATTTAAACCAAAGAGAATTAACTAATACATGCATGCACACTTTCCATGAATTACAAATTATCTGGTTTTACCTGGTTAGTTATTGATGGTTCCGACAACCCTAGTTGTGGACTTCGCTACTCATTATCAGTATAGATGCAAGAATTATGATATTGAATATCATAATTAAGCACTTACACAGTAGAATTAAGAATGAGAAATCCAACCTCTTCAATAAAGATCACAAGATTGAATTAAACTCACAATGTTTTTCACTCTTTCTTACTGACTCTCTGATGCTTGGTATGAAAATTAAACTAAAAAAACCTATTTATAGTATTTAAAATACAAAGCCAAAATGAAATAGGAGAACTGGGTCAATAGGCTCTATGGACAACTTCTATAGGCCATATAAAGTTTTACGGTACGTATTCGAGGCTTTGCGGATTCCTTCAGCAACTTTGAAGGTGACTTCTATGAGACCTATCTATGGGTCACATAAAGTTTAATGGCCTGTGGAGGGTTTTGTCTGATGACCTTTCACCAACTCCCCACTTTTTGAACCTCAAAGTATGACAAATGGTCCACGACTTATAGAAACTTTTATGGTTCATCTGCATGTTCATAGACTTAACTTCAGAAAATCACCCTTCAGTAGATTTTTCTATGAAACCTAATTTACAGCCCATGGAAACTTCCACGGCCCGTAAAGGATGTCGTAGACCCTCAATTTCTATAATCTTTGTAAACTTAGCCCACAAATCATGCCAACCCTGTAATCTTGCAAACAAACATAAAAAGACATCAAATTTACCAGCATCCTTATGAGAATTTACAAAATTTCAAGGTTTAAGCACCAAAAGTGCAGTATTTTGATAGAACTTCATCGAATAAGGTTTGTGGGTCCCTAAGACTCATACTCAGGCTATGGTGAAACTTCTCTAGCCTGTCCCATCGATGGAGCGGCCCCTTTGGCGCATCCAAGACCCTTAGCCCTACCACGAACCTTGCCTTGACCATGGGTGAAGGCCATATCAGCTAGCTTAGGCATACCCCACTGACCATCTGGTTCTAAAATTGGCATATGAGAAAAAGTAGTAGATTAGATACATTCAACATGTTTGATATGAAGAAATGGATGAATGGAAACAAGATTGAAGTTTTCCTTATCAAGTGCCCCGTAGCCTCTTGAAGATGGGTATGGACGTCTATATACCGATCAATGATACTTTACTAGACACCCCACTCTTAACTCACGAGCCCAACGAACCTAGAGTTCTTATACCAAACTTGTCACAATCATAAATTGGATTGCGACTAAAGAAAATAAAACCAAAATAAAAGCAATAACAACACTTCATTTAAAATCCCAAAATTTGGAGTCATGCATACAAGAGCTTTTAAGTGATACCAAAGGTGTAAATGTATAACATTCTCAAATGGAAAATACATAGTTTAAAAAGAAGAGAGCAATAAAAAAAGTCTTAATAGAACAACGACAACTCAAAGTTTAAGCCTCATCGCTAAATCTGATAATGAAATGAAACTCTGCTCAAGTAAGAAAAACTACCACGTGAGAGTCCTTATGCTCGATCTGCAAGGATGAAACATAGTAGGTGTGAGTACACTAAGATGTACTTGGAAGGTTTAACCAACTGGGTAGGAGGAATTGGATAAGCATATAATAACTAATAACCTCTCTTACTTGCAATGATAAAATTAGTACACAATATTATATATATATATACACACACACACACACACATAGACAGACATAAGAGTAGAAAGTATAATTATAAAGCAATGCAAATGAAATGAATAAATTTAATGCAATGTATAGGGTCGAATTACCGAGCATATTATATATATATATATACACACACACACACACACATAGACAGACATAAGAGTAGAAAGTATAATTATAAAGCAATGCAAATGAAATGAATAAATTTAATGCAATGTATAGGGTCGAATTACCGAGCTAAGGTTACCAAGTAGAATTCATGAGGGTCTCACTAGACCATATACCTAATATCTCTCAACCTTTCCACCAGCCCGTGGTCAAGGGGTATTACAATATTTCAACCTTGCCACCTGCCTGTGGTCCAGGTGTTTTAAAAGTGGTAAATTCTCCACCTCTACATGTGGTCAAGGGGTTTTATCAAAGGGTGATATAGTATCTCAAAAGTGGTGCATCTCTCCCTTACCACCTGCTCGTGGTCAAGGGGTGGTAAGATACAATATGAGATGAATGTATGTCAATGGCACAAATCGAGGTAAATAGCAATAATATAATAAAAATATCAATCAATAACCATCATAGAATCATGGAACAAGTACCAAGTATCATAATTGGGACCATAAGTCATCACCATGTCTCAAAGTACCACATTTCCCAAATAGCCAAAATATATCGATAACATCGGACTTCACAAATTCCCAAACTATGCATATAAGCCCCAATATTACCTCAAATACCATTAATTATGGCCATGTTTCTCAAATAATATTACAAGTCTCATATTATCACAATAACATCCAAATAGAATCGAATCATCAAGGACACATCTCAATTTGCCAACAATATCCAAAATTACTCAAATTCAGAGACAATTGATATCACATTTTCACCAAAACACTATCATATCAATCCAATTACTCATATAGCAATCTAATTCTTACTATTATCACATAAGCATATCCAATAACTCAAATTTAGTTCTAAAAAGTTAGTCAAACCTGCCTCGAACATACTCGAACTAAGATTGTAATAGCTCCAAGCCTAAAAAACTATCTCGAATCAACCAATCACTATCAAAAAATAGATTATACGCATCAAAAGATGAATTTTGATACCCATATTGGCATGTGGCTTAGGGTAAATGGTCAAAATTAGGGCTAAATATTGAAGTTCCCAAATCTGGAAATTAACTCAAAATTATGATTCTATACGATAAAAAAAGTTTATGGGTGAAAATCTCACTAAAATTGAGTTCAAATCTAAGGAGAAATCAACATTCAAAGTTTCCTAGACATAGACATGAAATTCCCAATTTCTAATTTTCAAAATCATGAAATTAAAGATAAAATCAAGTAAAAATAGCAGAAATTAATTAATTTGATTTTAGAAACAATTACCAAAATATTTTCCCTGAAAAGCTTCTTTGAAAATTGCCCAACAATGCTTGAAAATGTGAAAAGTGGTTGAAAATGGATTTTTTGTGTTTTTAAAACTGATTAGTCACTATAATACACCAGAAACATAGAAAGAAAAACTCAACCAAGCTCCAAAAATGCAGAGTCAAGACCACAAATGCGAAGAAGATGGAGGGTTCAACCACTATGGCTCTGAAAATGTGGATACTTATCTGCAAACATGGAGAAGAAAGTGAAGTTGACCTCCGCCGAATGCAGAGGCTTTCTGGTGAAGCCACTGGCCAAGTACTAGTGGATACAAAAGCTAATCAATTTAGGTTTAGATTGAATGACGAAGAAGTTATCTTCAATATTTGTCAGTCAATGAAGAGGCTAGATGATCTGAAGAAGGATCTTTAGGCACTTGGTAAAGTATGAGTAACCAAGTTGTCCAAGTCATGTTGCGATTATAAATCAAGCGCTACTTGGGAGATAACCCAAGATATTTGATGTAATAGTTGTAATTGTGTTTTATTTTCCTTAGCTTTTGGATATTTAGGTAGTTTAATCTTTCGTATTTTGGGTGTAATTTTGGACATTGGACTGGTTACATGTAGTGTAATAGTGTGTTTTATAAAAAATATGCAGGTAAATGATTAAATCAGCCATCCTTGGTTGAAAAAGCATCAAGAAGTTCTTCTACAATTGGTTCTACAGGTTGTATGCAAATTACAACCCATACACTATCTTGCAAAACACTTCCAGTGAGAAAAATGTTATGCACTCCCAACCACGAGCCAAATTTATGGTCTATAGATAAAATTATGGGTCGTAAATGGGGCTCGTGGACCCCAGATATGTTTTTTAATTTTTGATCGATATGAGTTGTATCTAATTTTATTATTCATAGACTGGTCCATGAAAGCCAACTCCCAGAACTAGGGTTTGGACATTCTACAAGACTATAAGACCTTAATTTTGAGCCATAAAATTATCTATGACCCATAATTAAGGTTTCATAGAATCTGGGCCCATTAGTTGTGAACTGGCCTAGTCAACATATAAATAATGGGGTCAAATTATTTTTACCCCATTCTTCCCCAAAATTACAAGTCAAACCCGACAACCCCTACCTTTGTCCTCTGATCACCAATGATTGGCCATCCACCATTTTTGTAACTTTCTGGCAACCCTAGGGTTCCACCTCTTTGATTCCTCCTTTAATTTCTACACCTTAGTCGTTTTATTTGGTAAGTACTTCGACCTAAAAAATCCTTTTAATTAACAAAAATTATGTGATTAGGTTAAAATTAATTGATGCATATGGTACTCCAATGAATGAACCCATGTACGCCATTATTGTGTTTAAAATTGAATTATGAATAATAGGTGCCAATGTCTGAATATTTGTATAAGTCAAAACTTCGTGTGTATGCCCTTGTCTTTATGTTTGAATGATGTGTTTAAATGAAATGTGGTCACATATCATTTGTATTCAATTTACTGTGTGCATGAAAATTCAGTGTGTGATGGCATATGTGTAATTTGATGCTAATTCATTCAAACGGGGTCAGTTAGTTTAAGAAAACATGTGAAATGATATTTGATAGGGTGTATAATAAGATTTACATGTGGGATGTTGGGTGTGTGTTATTGGTCAGATGAGGTTGTGTGCGTATTGGTTCGATGTTGAAAAATATTGTATGAGGTCTGGATTAATAGGCTTAAAAAATTAGGTCACTAGGTTTTCTAAGCTATGATGGTCTTTTACGACCCGTGGAAACTTCCACAGGCTGTAGTTGCCCCTCGTATGAAAATCCAGAAACTAGAAGTTGCTGAGCACTTATCAAACTAGACCTTTTACAAGTCGTAGAATATTCTATGACTCATAGACAAGTCTTGTTGATCCTTCTCTGCAAAAGTTAAAATACTAGAACATATCTACGACTCGTAGATTCTTCTACAAGTCATATTTGGTTTGATAGATGCCATTCCAGTAAGCAAAAATTATGGACACTGTATCTATGAGAGCCTTCTACTGCTCATAGTTTTCACTACGGCTCGTAGAAGTGCTTTTGTAGTCCCTTCTTTGACCACGGCTGATTTAGTCTTGCTTTTCGTTTCTTGACTTGTGGGGCTAACAATGTTTGTTAAGTGTGTATGTTTTAGCTACTAGGGCTCCAAAGCTGAGATATAATGAGATTCAAGCCATGCAGACACTTAGGGATGAGACCTTAGGGGAACAGGATGCCTTCGCAGCTAGTGGATCGGTTGAGGAGGCTAGTGTCTTACTTTACTCATATACTAATTTTCCATAGACATGGGTTACCAATT
>DF358184.1:82932-108642 GCA_000787875.1 Solanum virginianum
AGAAGGCGTATAGAGGAATGAGTACGATATCGAAAATCCGATTTCATATATTGTTCAGGGGGTCAACATTAGGGGCATAAGGATCTATCCCTGATTTTAGAGAAATTCAATCACAACTTCAAATTTCTAAAATTTCAATTTCCAGAGATGATCCACGACAGCACCGCAATGCGCAGCTATTCGCGAACATGTGTTAATTTGGCCTCTGCGACATGTCCGCATCTTAGACCTATGTATTTTGTTGCCAGTGATTTTTATCTTTGTCTAAGGCTTTTGGGTCTTGGGCCTAAGTGTTCCCAAACGTGTTTTTGCCTATACTTAGCCTTATTTCACCCTCATATCATCCAAACATATTCCCCAATATCCTCCCAAACCCTTAGACTCATACTTCACCCTAAATTCAAGTCCCAAAACTCAAGACCAATATTAAGGATTTCTTTAAGGTTCTTTTTCAAGCTTCAAGTGTCCATCTCCCAATCTTTACCAAGTTCATCTCCAAGCTAAGGTATCTGATATTGAACCATAAGCTCCTTCCACGTATGGTGCCTAAGTTTCTTTTTTTTTTACTTAAATTGCATGATTTAAAGTTGATTTTACATGTGGATTTTGTATATTAAGAAATTTACTACATAGTAATTTGAGTTCATGAAAGTATGGTTATCTTACCATGTTTTGAGCTCTAAATCTTAGATATAATGTTGGAGTTGATAAAGGGTTTTGATGTATATTACTTGAGGCTGTTGCAAGGTGTTGATTGATGGTTTTACAATGGAATTTCTTGCATGATTTCACTCTTAAATTGCATGGTTTTACACTTGTACTACACACCCGCCAAGTGTTTGATAAAATGTCTGACTAGGGTTTCTTGAGGAATTGAAGGTCAAATGCATGTCTTATGAGTTGAATAGTGTTATGATGCTTATATAAGGATGATAGCATGATGATGAATCAATGGTATGCATATGATGTATAATGATGAGAGGAAATGTACGTATATGATAACCTTGTGATGATGAAAGTATGTTATAGATGAGTTGAATTCGTGAAAAGTATCTATGATATTGCATGTCAACCACCTTATTGAGAGGGTGTCGAGTCTCAATCATCTTGACGAGGGGGTGCCAAGCCTCGATTAACTTGTTGAGAGGGTACCGAATCTCAATCACCTTGACGATCTAGTGCCAAGCCTCGATTGCCTTGTTGAGGGGGTACTAAGCCTCAATCACCTTGACGAGGAGGTGTTAAGCCTCAGTTAGCTTATTGAGGGGGTATCAAGCCACAATCACCATTCAAGGAATGGTATGCCTTGGAATTGGGAAGTAGCTCACTTGGTCTATGATGATGGGCCATTCCTATGCATGCTCTAATTCTATATAAGCATATGACCCACTAAAATGTTTTACTTCAAGCATCATTCATACATGTCATATTGATAGTATGCTATCCATTGCCTATGTTTATGAATTTTTCCTATGATTTCTATCTCTTGTTGCATTGCATCATAAATACTTAGTACATTCAAACGTACTAACGCATACTCTACTCCTACATGATGTCACCATGTAGGAACCAGAGCTCTATTTGGTCATCATCCTCCTCTACATGGCTAGTGATATCCAATTAAGCTAGTTGGTGAGTCCTCATGTCCGAGGGTAATATCTATGTTCTTATGTTATGTATTTAAGACTATCTTTCCTTTTTGGGTATACTTGACTATGAGGGTGAGCCCGGTGTTGTTTATCTTGGCCCCGACTAAGTTCTATGCTAGAGGTGTTGTTGGACAAAATATGTATTATGCTTGAGCTTTGACTCACTTATGATATCCAAGCTATTTAAATATGAACCTCTCTCCTTTAGTCCCAATTTCCCTTATTTATGTTTCTTATATAATTTTCTCTTGCTTTTGCTACCAAGGATATGTGATGATATGAAATGAGGCTTGTTTGGGGTTCCTTCGGGTTCCCTATTCATCGATCACATCTAGGCCCTAGGCTTGAGTTGTGTCACCACTACATTTGGGCACCCCCAGACCCAGGCCATTATTGTTCGCACTCCCCAGTCTGACGAGGGAGGCAACATCAGTAGCAGCTCCATTCAGATGACTCCATCAATAGAGGAGTCAGATTCAGAGTCAGGATCAGGGAATGAGTCAGAGATAGAGTCTGCATCCAAACCACCTCAAATATCACCATCACTTCATGATGCTTTCACTAGTCGGTGGTGTGTTGAGGGCATGCAGGACATCTACACAGAAGGCGTATAGAGGAATGAGTGGGCCAAATAGCCCATTATATATTTGAGGATCCCAGGATCATTCCCTCCTGACTAGACAGTGTCCCTAGTCTCCATGACACCATCAGCAGGTATGGGCTAAAGTGGCTGGCCAAAGCATCAGGGAAGTACTTCCCAACCATAGTCCGGGAGTTCTACGCATCTATGCCACCACAGTATTTAGCACTCTTCCTAAGGGGAAGAAGCTCCTTGCTCAGCCTAGGCTGACATACACTAGAGTGAAGGGCTGGTAGGTGGTCATTTTAGAGACTACTATGTATCATATTCTATCCGAACCTGAGTTTCCAACCCCCAGATCCATAATAGAGTATGATGGCCGGGTGAGATAGATCATAGAGGGACAAAGGTCTGATGAGAGACTAGATCCGACTTATTAAGATGGGTAACACAGATAGCAAAGCAGGGCCTGGACTCTACATATATAGCCACCTCATCAGGGCCTATTATAAAGGCCTCTCTTAATTTCCCCCACCAAATTTTAGTGGCTGTTGTTAGGTTACAAATCTGGCTGACGCTTGCAGATAATACTTTGATACTGGACTGTGCTGTTCTGGTTGCCAGTATTTTGGCTGGTTATGAGATTAATTAAGCCAGCATCATTGCAGGTCTAATCCACGAGGCGGCCTTGCAAACGTCCACCTCCATCCCCTTTCCTTGCTTGATCTACAAATTCTGCCTAGAGTCAGGGGTGGAGAGTTTATATCAGCTAGACTCATTGATTGAAGTCCAACACACTCTAGATGCCAGCCTGATCAAGGTAAGGACAGCTCGGTGGCACTTTGGTGAGCATCGCACTAGCGAACTCAGATGCCTGAGATGGTCGCAACTGAGCCACCTTCTGAGGTTCCACCTACCACCATTGCTGCTGCAACTACAGAGAAGAGGCCCTTATAGACTAAGACTAATATAGAGAGGGGGCTCACTACTAATACTCTTACCCCATAAGCCATCCTTACATATACAGCACCTGCCGACATAGTGTATATGCTAATGGTCTATTCAGGCCATGGCACAGTAACCAACCCAAACTGAGTCCTAGTTGACTCAGTTAATTCAATAGATCAGGGCCTGGGTTCGCTAGGTGATTACATAGTCTGAAGGATGCATGCAGGTATTCAGGGTCGCTACTATTTAGGACCAACTTGCAGTCTTGGATGCCCTATAGATCATTTTGAGTTACAGGTCTAGCAGAGCTTGAGTATTATATGACTAGCAGATGTGATGGTCCTATAGACAGAGATCCAACAGCTTTGGGCTGACATAACAATAGCTTTGGCCGTAATGGTGGCATTCTCATAAATTACGCTTCCAATGCCAGTGGTAGATTTGTTTGTGCTTAAGGAGCATCCACAGCCTTCCCACGAGAAGACATTTTCCACTGGTGATGATCCATATGCTATGAGGTTGCGTGCGAAGCTGACAGAGAAGTAAGAGCTAGAACTTATCATGATACAATCGAGGTAGGAGGAGGAGTTGAGGCAGGCTACAAAGCTTGAGAGATGGAGGGTTGATGGCCCCACTGATCATGGTTTTGCCATTAAGGAGGTGAACAGGTAGGTTGAGGATGGCCCGAGTCAGTCAAACACCGACATTTAGGCACCCAAGTATGTTTTTTTTACCCCAATACTTTATTTGCATTTTTGGTGTGCATTGAGGATAATGCACCTCTTTTTTGATGGGGTGTGGCTTGTTATAGGCCTCAGTGAAGTCTATGTAACCTTGGCCTATAACTATCCCAAAATTTTGAATCCTAGTTTTCTTACCTGTGTTCTTTTCCCCATGGATATTTAATTTCGATTGAACTGACATGTTTATGATGTGTATTGGTAGCTTATATAACTAATATCTATAGCATATATATGTATTTGTATTTTTTTGTGTGAAAAATGATGCCCACCAAACTTTTGTTAGTTGGTCTAGATAGCAACCATGCATGGTTAATTGTGTTGACAGTGTTTGTTCGAATAATTGAGGATAAAATTGAGATACAAAGCATGATCCGAAAGTTAGTGTTGATAGTGTAATTAGTGCCATGTGAGTGTGAGCTTGCTTTTCTAAATTCATGTATTGTGTTTCAATTCAGAATTTGTCCTGTTACTCTGACTTAGACTATAGGTGAGTTGGTTCGGAAGGGATCTTAGGCCATTGTTCATAATAGTCCACTTAGCCTAAATTAACCAACCAAATGTGTGAAATATCCCTTGAACCTAATGTTTCAGCCTTACATCTACCTTTTCTTTGTAAAAACCTAAGTTACCTAGCCTTATTAGATGTAAAATCCTGAAATTGGCCTTGGTCCTTTCTTGGACATTGTGCACCTTACTTGAGGTAAAAAGTCTAAGTTGAGGGTGGCTACCAAAAATGGCTCTAGTTCCTAGGGTGCAGCTCGACTCAGGCCAAAAGCCTAAGTTAAGGGTGGCTGGTGTAAGGGTAAACACAAAATTGGGGGGGGGATTAGTGATACATGGAAAAGGAAGGAAAATATGTTCTTGGGTGAAAGAAAAATGAGTGATGCCTAAGCAATGAACTTAAAAGAAAAATGATGTGAAAATAAAAGGCAAAAAGCTGAAAAATAAGAATAAAACACCCAAAAAAGCTTGAAATATGAGAAAGGGTGAAAGAGATGAAAATTAATAGTGTTGGTAGGGCAAAAGTATAAAAATGTAGTGTCAAGGATGGCCTTTAGTCACTATGTTCCTAAAAAATCATACCAAAGGCACCTGAGCTTACGTTACAAGCCTGTAAAGTCCTAAAGTGATCCTAGTCTGAGACATGAGTGTAGGGGCAAGCATATGGTATTGAGCATGGTATTTGAATGTCTTTTCTAAGCGTGAGTGATTTAGCACAGTCCTAAGATTATACATGAAAATATCATTATGAGGGAGATATGGGACTTCTTTTTGTGTGGGGGGCACTTGCATTGCATTGATGACATTAGACCAACTAAGTATTGTGGCTTCTTGATAACTACCTTGCTTGTCATAGTTGTATTACCACATATATTGATCTGCACTAGTTTCTTACCAGCTATCTGATGAATTTTTAAAAGTGGTGTGCTATCAAAATATAACACTTTTAATACTTAAAACTTGGAATTTTGTGTGTTCTCAATGTGATGTTAGTAGATTTGATGTGTTTTATGTTTGTTTTGTAGGATTACAGGGCTGGCATAATTTTTGGTCTAAATGTTTAGAATTTGCTGAAGTAAAGGTTCCACGAGACCCTTTACGGGCCATAGAGAATTCTATGGGCCATAAAGATAGTTTTAGAGATAATTCTAGTAAAGGGTGAATTTCTGAAGTTAGGTCTACGAACATGCAGATAAGTCGTAGAAGACTTTATGAGCCGTAGACTTAGTGTTGTGCCCTGAGGATCAGAAAGTGGGGAGTTGCTGAAAAGTCATCAGACGAAGCCCCTTATGGACCATAAAACTTTACATGGGCTGTAGAAGGGTGTCGTAGAAGGCAGCCCCAAATTTGAAGCAGCAATCCACGAAAGCCTGTCCACAGGCCGTAAAACATTATATTGCTCGTAGAATAGCCCGTAGAGTTTGCCAACCTAGTTATCCTTGTCACGACCTAAGCCTAGCTCCTAGACGTGACACGACGAATGACAACCCGGGGAAAGTCCCCAAACAAGCCTCTCAAGCATATGTGGCACATCCTTGGTTTAGCGGAAGCATGAAAGAGAAAGGAGCACATATCACATAGTATCTAAGGGAAATGAGACTAAGGAAATCTTCACCATACATAATGATAAAAATAGTCAAGCTCAATACATAACATCCATATCCAACAACAACTCTAGTATGAGTGGAACGAGGCCCAAGGCATCTCCCAAGCTCACCCTCAAAGATAAAAGAAAGTCTAAATAGATAAGCTTTAACAAAAGCATGAAAATAAAGGGGATGCTGTCCCCGAAGTAGAGGACTCACCAATAGTAATCTTCAATGATCTGGCTAACTACGTAGAGAGGAGGATGAATAGGAGCTCCAGTTCCTACATGGTGAGATCATGTAGGAAAAAGTATGTGTTAGTACTTGGAATATACTAAGTATATAGGGTACAATGCAACATGAAACATAATCCATAATAATCAAGATGCATAATCATAATCAATAGACATAAGCTCCATATGACATGCATAATTAATGCTTTAATTAAAACATGCATGAAGATAATCAAACATGCATAGCGTATCTTACTGATGTGGGAGGAAACTCTAACCAACATATAAGACCAAGTGATCTACTACTTGGTGTCATGTCATTTACTCTACAACAAATAAATGAGTGGTCTACTTGCCAAGGTAGACAAAGCTTAAGGTAGATAATGCTTGACCCCACATAGTGGGTGACATGATGTAGTTCTATCCAGTAGTAAAAGTCCATTTAGGGAAATAATATAAACCTATGGTGGCATATAGTTAAGGGACCAAGACTTTATATAAGGCCCCCTTAGTTTGACCCCCACCTTACGCCTCATTCGGTGCTAAGTCTAGTCTCACGGAATACTTGAAGTAATCATAAATTTAATCATAAATGGACAACTTGTAAAAACATGATAATATGTCATAAGTAGCTCATTCAAATACTTGACCCCTGACATTGTTTATACCTTGTACTAGAGGGTAAAAACAATACATAGACTTGACCTCGTCTAGTAGGCATCACATTACACATGAGGGTAGAGATTATAACATGCTTGACCCCTTCTAGTGAGAATTGGTACATGAGGGTAAAATACTATCATGCTTGAATCCTACATATAGATATTATTTACTCATAAGAGGGTAAAAATATAGGATAATGGTTGAATAATTTTCTTGCAAATCATAGAAACTTTTCATGAGTTTAATATATGCTTGGGAGCCCAGAATTTATCATAACAAGCTTGTCTTGAAATTCATGCAATAATCATTCATTCACATAGGATTCTCATCATGTAACCTTAGTGAAATGTGGTGGGTACATGCACATACACTTAAAACCATACAATCTAAGAGCATGAGACAAGATAGGAGTAAAATCAACTCATTTAAGGTTTTTCAAATTAACCCACTATTATAGTAGTAAAATCCTTGTTTTGAGTATCATGATTACCCCAACAATATTTTGGCATAAATCATCACTTCTTGAAGACCCATATAGAAGACATGTGTACAATGCATAATAATATTATCATAGGAAAGAGTTCATGAATACCCATAAAATAATTTATAAATTCATGTAGTTTGAGAAGAGGATTGGTTAGTCTTGTGGGAAGGAAGGTTCCCATAATCAAACCCACATACCTTGAGTATAGAAGATAGAAAAACCTTGAAAGATGATAAGAAATTCGAAACCCTAGCTTGCACCTTCTTACTTGAAGCCTTGTAGGAACTTGAGAGTATTTGACAGGGTTTAGAGACTTAGGGTTTTTGGAATGAGAAAAAATGAATAGTGTTATGTAAATTGATAAGGGACATTGATGGGGCCAAAACAACGTAGTTTGGACTTAGAAGAAAGAGGAAAGGTCAAATTTACCCCTATTAAAATCCTAGTTGGACGGGTCCACGAGACCCCATCTACGGGTCGTAGAGCACCTTACGAGCTGTAGATGACCTTTTATAAACTAAGGGTCCTAAAAATTGAGTTACTAAAATTTGTCACAAAACCCCTATTGTAGGATCTAAGACTCGTAGAATGATTTATGAGTCATATGATGAGTCATCATTCAAACTGCAGAAAGATCAAAATTTCACCAAGTCTGCCAGATCCTACGATGTCTACTTTATGGTTCATACTCTGATTTACGAGTCGTAACCCCTATGTAAATATCAATAGTCCAATTGTTTTCCAAGCTAATCTCTTGCATCTTTCCTACCCCCAGAAGTGGGGTCTTATAATCCTATTCCATTTTGGTTTTGTATTTTAAATACTATAAATATGTTTTTAGGTTATTTTTCATAAAAAATAGTAGAGGGACATGATAGAATATTAGAGAGATTGAGAGAAACACTTGTAAAACTGAAACGACCCCAAAAAGTGCCTGAAAACGTGCCTCAGAATGCCCAAAATTTTAAATTTCATATATCTCAAAATTCGTTAGTTATTTTGAAAATTCAACTTCAAATTCTTATTCAGGGCATCAAAATTAGGTAAGACAGGGTCTAACCTAATTTTAGAGCAATGATATCAAAATTCAAAATTCCAAAATGTTGATTTCCAAATATGTTTTCACATCGCATCCGCGATGCACCTCTATGTTAATTTGAGACTATTTTTTTTAGTTCCGTCCAAGACTTCTAAATCTTGAGCCTAAGTGCTCCCAAACATGGTTTTACATATGCTTAGCCAAATTTCACCCTCAAATCATCCTAAACATTTCCCAATACTCACTCAAACACTTAGCCATATTTTCACTCCCCAAAGTCAAGTCCGAAACCCTCATCCCAAGCTAAGGTTCTCCTTTAAAGTTCTTCTTCAAGCTTCAAGTCTCCATTTCCAATCTTCACCAAGTTCATCTCTAAGCTAAGGTATGTGGGTTTCTTTCATGGGTTCCTTTCACCCATGATACACAAGCCTCTTTTTACTCAAATTGCATGATTTAAAGTTGATTTACAAATGGGTGTCATACTATATTAAAGTTATGTACAGTTGTGACTGTTTTGCCATGTTTTGATCTATAAATCTTTAATCTATTATAAGATTTGAGACAAGGTTTTGATGTATATTGCTTGAGGGTGTTGCAAGGTCTTGATTGATGGTTTTACACTAGATTTCCTTGCATGATTTTATTCTATATTTTATGGGTTTATACTAGTATTACACACCCTCAAAGTGTTTGATAAAATGTCTTGATGTGGTTTCTTGAGGAGTTAAAGGTTCAAAGCATGAGATATGATATGATTGAATATATGATGATGAAATGAGCTTATGTATATGATAAATTCTACATAAAGTATTGCATTAAACCATGCCCAATCTGGGGGGACTAAGAACTCGGATAACCTAGATGGGGTTTTGTACTCATCAACCTAGGGAAGGGTTTGTACTTCTCTACCTAATGACAGGGCGGTATCATCACTAACCTAAATGGTGGTTTGTACTTATCAAACTAGGGAAAGGTTTGTACTTCTCCACCTTAGTGATGGGGCGGCAATATCACTAACCTAGATAGGCGTTCATACTCATCCACCTATGAGATGGGGTGGCATCATCACTAACCTACCAATGGGTTGTACATTTGGAAATCTAGCTTGGTCTCCTCTAACATATGATATCCCATATGAGCATGAGTTACTTAAGCATGTTTTACCTTATGCATTGATCATACATGCCATATTGTAATATGATGTCTATTGCCTATTGTTATGCATTTTGATTATGATGTACATCTCTTGTTTCATTAAATCATACATACTTAGTATATTCAAATGTTCTAACGCATACTATGTGCCTACATGATGTCACCATATAGGAACCAGTGCCCTAGTTGATCATCATCCTCCTCTACGTTGCTAGTTCGATACTATTCAAGCTAGTTGGTGAGTCCTCCACTTCGGTAACCTCAGTATATATTTCTCCTATTATTACTAATATATTCTTATCTATTATCTATTTTGTCTATAAGGGTAAGCCCAATTACTTTGTCTTGGCCCCCGCTCTTATCTATGTATTAGAGGTGTTTGTTGGATATGTTATATATCTATGATATTCACTTCGCTCTTGTCTCTTGACTTTGATGATATTTAATGTTTTCTCTTAGCCCTAGGTTCCCTATTCTTTTATCTCTTGATACTTGACTTTTTGCTTCCGCGACCAAAGATGTGTAATAATGCTCTACGAGGTTTGCTTGGGGTCACTTTAGTTTCCCCCTGCACCGTGTCACGTCCAGGCCCTAGGCTTGGGTCGTGACAAACATGGTATCAGAGTACTAGGTTGATAGATCCTCGGAGGCCAACACACCACGTCGATTAGAGTCTTATTCATAGTTGTGAAGCGCACCATGACTATGAATATAAGGCTATGAGACATTTTAGGAAATATTTCCCTTCTTCATATTCTACATTATGCTATAGAGTTGTAGTGAGTTTTTCCCCCTAACGAATGTTCTTTTCTATGGTAGATCATTCCAAACTCCCAAGGAAGAAGGATCCAAACTCTCGAGGAACAAGGATCCAAACTCTCGAGGAGAAAGCTAACAACAATGAGCTCTGGGATGCTCTCACTATGCTTACCCGAGTTATGGCCAACTAAGTCAATCAAGGGGCCCAAGACCCTCATGCTACTACCCCTAGACCTAGGGTAAGAGACTTCATGAGGATGAATCCTCTAGTGTTCTATGGGTTAAGGGTGGATGAAGATCCACAAGAGTTCATTGATGGGGTCTGCAAGATCTTGAATATCATGGGTGTTGGGCCAAATGAAAAGGCAGAGTTGGAGGCGTACCAACTCAAAGGGGTAGCTCAAATATGGTATGATCAATAGAAGGGTGAGAAGGGGATTGGTAATCTAGTACTTTGGGAGGAGTTCAAATTAGCTCAAATATGGTATGATCAATAGAAGGGTGAGAAGGGGATTGGTAATGTAGTACTTTGGGAGGAGTTCAAATTGGCTTTCCTTAATGAGTTTTTCCCTCTTGAGCTTAGAGAAGCTAAGTTGGTGGAGTTTATGAACTTGAAATAAGGTGCTAAGTGTGAGAGAGTATGCCCTCGAGTTTAATCAACTTTTAAAGTATGTTCCTCATTTGGTTGCGGATCCTAGATCTAGGATAAACAAGTTTGTGATAGGGGTCTCCGACTTGGTAAGTGAAGAATGTTGGTTCGCCATGCTAATTAATAACATGGACTTATCTCAGTTGATGACCTATGCCGAGTAAATGGAGGAGGAGAAATTATGAAAGAGAAGGGGGCATGAGTCCAAGAGGGCTCGTCTTGGGGGTAAGTTCCAAAGGGGTGGCCGATTCCATCAAGGCCAAGGGTCTCACCATGCTACTAATAGGGGGTTTTCCAATGACCTCCCTATGCCTTAAGGTGTTGGTGTTGTGGCTCCCATTGATATATGTCTAACATGTAGGAAGGGTCATAAAGGCCCATGTTTGAAAGATTCTAATGCATGTTTTGGTTGTGGGGAGCTTGGGCACAAGAAGTTAGATTGTCCAAGAAACCATGGCAAGGTTTGGGAAGATGCAGTTCCATTAGGGAGAGGTGGTCCTTAAGGTAGTGCCCAAAGGCACAGTAGATTTTATGCTCTACATGGGAGGCAAGGGGTTGGTGAGGTCCCCGATGTTGTTACCGGTATGCAGAAAATCATTGACTTTGATATGTATGCTTTGATTGATCCGAGTGCCACTCTTTTCTTTGTTACCGCTTTTGTTTCTAAAATGTTCGATGTTGTCCGTGAGTTGTTACATGTGTCAAATAAAGTGTCTACTCTTATTGGTGCCTCTATTGTTGCTAGGAAAGTTTACAAGAGTTGTCCTATTTATATTTTGCATAAGTTGTTGCCTTGTGATCTTGTTGAATTAGACATGGTTGATTTTGAGGTCATTCTTGGGATGGATTGGTTGCATGCCTACTATCCTTCTATTGATTGTATAACTCGTAGGTCAAGTTTCAATTTCGTAATGAACCCGTCTTTGAATAGAAGAGTCAAGATGTGGTGGTCAAGGGTAGATTCATTTCATACATTAAAGCCTGTAAGTTGATCTCTAAGGGGTGTCTTTACAATCTTGTAAGGGTTAAAGATGTAGAGTCTAAAGTCCCTTCCATGGAGTCGGTTTCAATTGTGAATGAGTTTCTTGATGTCTTCCCAAATGACCTTCCCGGTGTCCCTTCCAGAAAGGGAGATAGATTTTGGCATAGATCTCCTTCCTGATACTCAAACTATCTCCATTCCCCCTTACTATATGGCCCCAGCGGACTTGAAGGAGTTAAAAGAGCAATTAAAAGATTTGTTGGAAGAGGGATTTATCAGGCCTAGCCAATCACCCTGGGGTGCCCCAGTGTTGTTTGTGAAAAAGAAGGATGGGTCACTTAGAATGTGTATTCATTACCAGCAACTCAATAGGGACACTATAAAGAATAGATATCCTCTTCCAAGGATTGATGACTTGTTTGACCAATTGCAAGGGGCTAGTTTCTTCTCTAAGATTGATCTTCTGTCCGGGTATCATCAAGCGAGGGTGAGGGAGTGTGATATTCCTAAGATGGCCTTCTAAACTAGATGTGGACATTATGAGTTTGTGGTGATATCATTTGGGTTGTCCAATGCACCGACCATCTTCATGGACCTAATGAATAGGGTATTCAAACCTTACCTTGATTCCTTTGTTGTGGTCTTTATTGATCATATTTTGGTCTATTCACATAGTAGGGAGGAGCATATGGGTCATTTGAGGGTGAGTGCATGAAAGGAACTACCCTACCCATGATCTTTGATTGGCCACCGTGATGTTTGCATTAAAGATTTTGTGCCATTATTTATATGGGGTGCATGTTAATGTCTTCACTGATCATAAGAGCCTCCAATATGTCTTCACTTAAAAAGATCTCAACTTGAGGCAAAGAAGGTGGCTAGAACTTCTCAAAGATTATGACATGAGTGTACATTATCATCTGGGTAAGGAAAATATGTTGGTGAATGCTTTAAGTTGGGTGTCCATGGGTAGCCTAGCTCATGTTGATGGTGGTGATAGAGAAATGGCTAGGGAGGTGCATAGATTGGCTAGATTGGGAGTTAGGTTGGAAGAAGTGGATACTAGTGTTGTGTTTGTTGATTAGCCTAAGTCTTCCTTGGTTGACAAGGTGATAGCAAAACCAGATCTTGCCTCCCCCTTGCTTAAATTAAAGGCCTTGGAGAAAGAGGGCAAAGTAGAGGTTTTCTCCCAAGGGGCATATGGTGCCCTTAGGTACCAAGGTAGGTTGTGTGAGCCTTGTGTTGATGGTTTGAGGGAGAATATCCTTGATAAGGCCCATAATTCTTCTTATTATATCCACCCTAGTCTGACCAAAATGTATAGAGACTTGAGAGATGTATATTGGTGGGGAGGCATGAAGAGGGACATTGCCAAGTTCATTTTCGGTTGCCATAGTTATCCACAAGTCAAAGCCGAACATCTAGAGCCGGACGGCCCAACCCAAGACTTAGATATTCCCAGTTGGAAGTAGGACGTGATTATTATGGATTTTGTAGTTGAGTTGCCCAAGACTAGAAAAGGTTTTGATTCCATTTGGGTAGTGGTTGAGAGGATAACAAAATTGGCCCACTTTCTACCAGTTAAGACTACCTATGGGGCTGAAGAGTATGCAAGGTTGTACATCCATGAGATAGTGAGGTTGCATGGGGTTCCTTTGTCCATCATATTAGATTGTGGTGCACAATTCACTTCATACTTTTGGAGGTCTTTCCAAAGGGGTCTTGGTACAAAAGTTAACCTTATTACGGCCTTCCACCCTCAAACGAATGGCCAAGCCAAAAGAACCATTCACACCTTGAAGATATACTGAGGGCATGTGTATTGGAGTTGAGGGGTAGTTGGGATGATCATCTCCCTTTTATTGAGTTTGCATACAAAAATAGCTATCACTCTAGTATCGATTTGACTCCTTTTTAGGCTCTTTATGCGAGTCACTGTAAATAATCGGTTCATTGGTTTGAAGTTGGAGAGGTGGCTTTGTTGGGACTAGATCTGGTTATGGAGGCTCTTGAGAAGGTGTAGATGATTAGGGAAAGGTTAAAAACAGCTTAAAGTCATCAAAAATCCTATGCCGATGTGAGAAGAAGAGACCTTGAATTCAAAGTGGGTGATTGGGTTTATTTGAAAGTTACTCTAATGAAAGGTGTAGTCTGTTTTGGTAAAAAAGGAAAGCTGAGTCCAAGATATGTTGGTCCTCATGAGGTCTTGAAGAGGTTTGGCAAGGTAGCTTATGAGTTGAAGTTGCCTACTGAAATGAATTCGGTTCATCTGTTGTTTCATGTCTCTATGTGGAGAAAATGTGTTGGTGATCCTAATGCTATTGTGCCTCTTGATGTTGTGGGCATTGTTGAGGATAATTTGATTTATGAGGAGGTTTCAGTTTAGATTTGGATAGGCAGGTGAAGTGGTTGAAGAACAAGGAGGTGGTATCCGTTAAGGTCCTTTGGAGGAACCAACAAATCGAAAGTGCTACTTGGGAGGTCAAAGCGGATATGGAAAAGTGGTATTGAAAACGTACCTCAGAATGCCCAAAATTTTAAATTCCATATATCTCAAAATTCGTCTGTTATTTTGAACATCTGACTTCGTATTCTTGTTCAGAGGGTCAAAATTAGATAAAAAGGGGCCTTACCCTGATTTTAGAGCAACTGTATCAGAATTTAAAATTCCTAAATGTCGATTTCTAGAGAGATATTCGCGTCGCCTCCGCGATGCGCCTCTGTGTTAATTTTAGACTTTTTTTTAGTTCAGTCCAAGACATTTAAGTCTTGGGCCTAAGTCTCACAAATGTTTTTTTACCTATACTTAGCCAAATTTCACCCTCATATCATCCTAAACATTTCCCAATACTTACTCAAACCCTCATCCCAAGCTAAGGTTCTCCTTAAGGTTCTTCTTTAAGCTTCAAGTTTCCATCTCCAATCTTTACCAAGTTCATCTCTAAGCTAAGATATGTGGGTTTCTTTTATTTGTTTCTTTCACCCATGATGCCCAAGCCTCCTTTTACTAAATTACATGATTTAAAGTTGATTTACAAATGGGTCTTGATTATTATCAAAATTTACTACACACTATGTTAAAGCTATAGATAGTTGTGACTGTTTTGTCATGTTTTGAGTTATAAATCTTTAATCTATTATAAGATTTGAGAAGGGATTTTAATGTATGTTGCTTAACGGTGTTGCAAGGTGTTGTTTGATGGTTTTACACTGGATTTTCTTGCATAATTTTTTCTTTATATTTCATGATTTTATACTAGCATTACACACCCTCTAAGTGTTTTATAAAATGTCCGGATGTAGTTTCTTGAGGAGTTGAAAGTTCAAAACATGAGATATGATATGATTGACTATATGATGATGAAATTAACTTATGTATATGATAAATTCTATATAAAGTGTTGCATTAGACCATGTCCAATACGGGGGGACTAAGAATCCGGATAACCTAGATGGGGGTTTGTACTCATCAACTTAGGGAATGGTTTGTACTTCTCCATCTAGTGATGGGGAAAGATAGGGGTTTGTACTCATCAACCTAGGGAAGGGTTTGTACTTCTCTATCTTGGTGATTGGGCGGCATTATCACCAACCTAGATAGGGGTTCGTAGTCATCCACCTAAGTGATAGGGCGGCATCATTACTAACCTACCCAAGGGTTGTACATTTGGAAATATAGATTTCTCTCTTCTACACATATGATATCCTATACGAGTATGAGTTATTTAAGCATATTTTACCTTAGCATTGATCATACATGCCATATTGTTATATGATGTCTATTGCCTATTGCTATGCATTTTGATTATGATATCTATCTCTTCTTACATTGCATCCTACATATTTAGTACATCCAAATGTATTAACGTATAATCTATGCCTACATGATGTTACCATGTAGGAGTCGGTACCCAAGTTGATTATCATCCTCCTCCACATGGCTAGTTCAGTGTTGTTCAAGCTAATTGGTGAGTCCTCCACTTCGGGGACCTTAGTCTATGTTTCTCCTATTATATATTGAGACATTTTTCTCTGTTATCTATTTTTAGTATGAGGGTGAGCCCGGTTACTTTGTCTTGGCCCCCACTCTTATCTATGTATTAGAGGTGTTTGTTGGACATGTTATGTATCTATAATATGCGCTTGACTCTTTTATCTTGATCATGATGATATGGAAGTGTTTTCCCTTAGCCCCGGTTTCCCCACTTTTATCTCTTGATGCTTGATTTATTGCCGCTTGACTCTTGTCTCTTTACTTTGATGATATGAAAGTGTTTTCCCTTAGTCCCGGTTTCCCCATTCTTTTATCTCTTGATGCTTGACTTATTGGTTTCGCAACCAAGGATGTGTAATAATGCTCGACGAGGCTTGCTTGGGGTCCCTTTGGGTTCCCCTTACGCCTTGTCATGTCTAGGTCCTAGGCTTAGGTCATGGCAATAACTTTAATTTTAATTTCAATCTTGTGATTCTTGGTGAAGATCTTGGATTCCTTGGGCTTAATTCTATTGTGCAAGTGCTCAATTATGTTATTCAAATTTATAACTCTTACATTTACACTGATCATGAGTAGCTAAATCCACAACAAGGGTTGTGGGAACCATGAAGAACTAATAAGGTAAAAAAAGAGAATTTGTATGTTTTGAAAAGTGTGCATGCAAATATTCATTAATTCTCTTTGTATTGAATGCTTTCTATTGGTGGCCAACGTTAGAACTCACCTAGTGTTACTGACTAGATCAAGGTAGTAAGAATAGGAAAAGAGATTAGTTAACAGGATTCGATTGATGTTTCTCATCTAATCAACCGAACTGGGCCAAGTAGAGGTTGTACTGGAATAATAAGTGAGAGTTAGTAATGTCACACTGTAGGGATAGACCAAATCACGTAGTGAAATTCTCCTCTCGCCTGGGCCAAAGGGTTTCGTAAACTTAACTTACTAGTTTGCATGCTACATTGGGAAATAATTCAATTATCTGGTAATATTAAGTTAGGGACTCATGGGGAACAAATACCCTAGTTACTCCTGATTTAACACTTATCTTAGGTTAGGGTTATTTTTCTTAGTTGTTACAAAAAACCCCTTTTTGGGAGATAAGTTGGTTAATCAACCCGAATCGCATTGAATTCTTCTAAGTCTACCATATTCCCTGTGGGATTTGACCCTAACCTTGGATAGGTTATATATCTTGAGAACGACCATTTTAGCCTTAAAAAGAAAGTGTAGCTTTGGCTACATAAGAACCAACATGTAGAAAGTGCCACTTGGGAAGCCGAAGTGGATATGAAGAAGAGATACCCCTATCTCTTCCATCCTAATCAAGCTTGAGGTACTACGATCCTTCCTATTTTAGAACCTCTTTCCTTGCATGTCTTGTGTTAGTTGTGCATGGGTACGTGATCTTGAGTTGTATTGTAAGTGTTGTTTGAGACATGATTTAATGATTTTGATGGTGCATGTGTTGCATTTTTGTATATGGTGTACGTAATCCGTTCCATAGATCTTGCCTTAGCACATTCAGGGATGAATGTTCCCAATAGGGAGATATTGTAAGACCTCACCTATAAGGGGTATGAAAAATGCAAGAAAATAAGATTTAGAAATTTTGACTGTCAGTTTCTACGAGAGGTTTTATGAACCGTAAGCCATTACATGGCCCGTAAGTTAGTTCGTGGAGCCTGAGGCAGACTTGGTGAAATTTGGGAGCTTCCAGGGATTCAATCTATGACTTATCAGATAGCCTATAAAATCTTTTATGAGCCGTAGATTATGTTGTAGAATGTAAATCAGAGAAGGATCTCTAAAAGTCTAAAAAGCTATTAGACGAAACCCCTATCTATGACCCGTAGAATGGACTACAACCTGTAAATGAGGTCTCATAATCCTATTCAGCCAGATTTTAAAAGGGAAATTTTGTCATTTCTCAACATTTTATGCCTGTGCTTGGTCAGTTAAACCGCCAAGGGACCCTTTATTAGTCTTTTTAATGCTAATTCCTCTCATTCATCCTCATTCCAAAAACACTCTTAAGTCCCAAACTCCTCTCAAGTTCTTCAAGGTCTTCAAAGGAGAGTGCAACCTAGGGTTTTGGTTTCTTCACCTCCAAATATGGATTTCTCTTCATTAAGTTGACAAGGTATGTGAGTTTTGAATGTGGAGACCTTTCCTCCACAAGCTCAATCACTCCTCACCTCCTTTATAATTTCTCAAGTCATGATTATACATGGTGATTTTATGAACTCCTTACGTGATTATATTATGAAATATTTTATGATGATTTGTACTAGTACACCTTCATGTCATGCAACATCATATGAAATTTATGATTTTTACATAAGGGTTTGATGGTACCCTAACCAAGCTTCCTCATGTTGATGGTGGGATGTTTGAATGATGTTTAAGGATCTTATTTTACTCCTCTCATGACATTTATTCATGAATTGCGTGATTTTAAGTTTATGTACATGTACTCACCATGATTTGATTGAATGATATATGTTAAGCTTTTAAGCCATGGGTGCCTTATGGCAAGATATGTATGATAAGTATTTCGAGACAAATAAGGGGGTTAACAAGTACGTTATGAGCTCATGAGCATGATATAAATGACAAGAATTATGTAAAGCCCTAACTTTGATGATATAAGGTATGATTAATAAGCTACTCCAACAATGATTCCAAGATATTTTGAGACTATGCATGCCATAACTATGACTATGTTTCAAGTATTCCATAGGATTGTGACATATCACCAAGAGGACCTTGGTATACTCCTATGGCCCCTAAACTATGTTCCACCATAGGTTTATAACATTAATTCCCTATGTGGACTTGTAACTACCAAAAAGGAAATGCCGCAAGGTATGGCTGTTAGTTGAACCTACCGAAAAGGCTATGTCGTAAGGTAAAGATAAAATGTGAAATCCACCAAATAAGTTATGTTGTTAGCTAGTGGAACTTTCCCAAAATTTCATGCTATAAGGATAGTTTTATGTATACCTTGGAAAAGTATATCGCTCATCCAATGTGGAGTGAAAATTCTCCTCTCGCCTGGGCCAAAGGGTTTCGTAAACTTAACTTACTAGTTTGCATGCTACATTGGGAAATAATTCAATTATCTGGTAATATTAAGTTAGGGACTCATGGGGAATCGGCTATGGTCCCTTCCTACTATGTATATGATGAATTGTGTTTTTGTGATCCTTCATGCATGTCCTCTAGATAATTTCCACTTATGATATATTGAGCCTATATTCATTGTTTGTGATGACATATATTGACTACATATGATTTATTTTCCTTGATGCATTTGCATCCCGTATACTTAGTACATTCCAAGTATTAATGCATATTTTTTGCCTGCATGATCTAACCATATAGGAACCGGAGCTCCCTACCATCCTCCTCCTCCACGTGGCTAGACATTTCAGTTGAAGATTAATTGGTGAGTCCGCCACATTTGGGAAAAAATTCCACTTACTTCATGCCTTGTTTAGACTCATTTATTTGTGGATACTATCTTTTGAGGGTATGCCCAGAAGATGTCTTGGCCCCTGTTCTATTCATGATTAGAGGTGTTGTTGGATATTGTGATGGTTATATATGATTAAGCTGGACTCCTTATGCTTTTGTATTATAAAAGACATCTCTTAGTCCCTTAATCCCTTTTTATGATTATATGCTCGATGATGATGATGAGGTGGAAGTCTTCAGTCCTTAATTGCTCCCATAGTATGAGTCCAAAGCCCCATTTCCCTTAGAAATTATGTGCTACATTTTTATTTCCCTTCTATGCTTCTGTGTATCAAGGATGTATTGTGCATGCTTAAGAAGCTCATTTGGGATCCCTTCCGGGACCCATTTAGATTCTTGCGTCTAGGCCCTTTGCTTGGGGTGTGACATCAATGGCAACCATTTTGAAAATGGAGTTAAAATGAGGTCATAATCATCAATTTAATGTTAAAATTAAATTCCAAAATATCCCTAATTTCTTCAATTAAAAACCTCAATTTCTAAGTTTATATAACAATTTATTCAATGGGAAATGAAGAAATATGTTAGAAATTAGTTACCTAATAGATTTTCTCTGAAGAACCTTGAAGATTCTGCCATAAACTAAGCTTAGAGGGTCGAAAATGGTGAATCTCAAATTTTTAAAATTTCATATTTTTCAGGCAAATTTAATGCTCTGTGAATATAAAGCATTATCCGCGAATACGGCCAAATACACTCTAATATTCTGCTAACATAGATTGTTCATTAGCGAATGCAAAAACCAAGTCATATCACATACTCCACAAATGCAGAGTATCCACCTACGAATGCAGAGATGTAACTGCTAATGCCCTACAAACGTGGGCTCACCTTCGCGAATGCAAAGTATAAATTCGATTATACCAGATATAAGAAATTAATACAACTTAAACACTCATGAAATGGACCCTCGGGATTCATCAGAACCCTATGAACATAAACCAGACATAGAACCCTACCAGAAATAACATTCTGGACTCAATGGAACTGAAATTCTCCTCATGTGCTTCGCAATGCCCCATAATCATAATTTCCATATATCTCAAAATTTGTGCTTGATTTTAGAAATATGACTTCATATTCTTGATCAGGTGACAAAAACTGAGTGGGGAATGGGTATAACCAAGATTTTAGAATGCCCATGGTGAAAAATAATTTTTGCTAATTTTTTATTTCCAATGGCTATCTGTACCCAGCCCGCAACGCACCTGGTGAGCACCACTGTGTAATTTTATCTCCACGTCTGGTCCGCATCAAGCGTGAACTAGTGTAAAATTTCTCCCAGTTTTCTTATTTCATTCTACGGCATTGGGGTAATAACCCTATGCCCATTTAAACGTGAAATCTCTCATACTTAGCCATTTTTCAACTCTATAACCCATAAAACCCTCTCTAAAACCTCTCTAAGAATTTATCAAATCTCTCATACCAATTCAAGGATTTCAAGCTTAATTTTCGAACTCAAGAACCCATCTCAAGTTTAAAGTCTCCTTCAAGTTCATTTCAAGAAATTCAATGTTTATGGTATGTAGATCTCCATCCATAGGTCCTTTCACCTATGGAGCCCAACCTTCTTTTTTTGTGAAAATTGCATGATTTCAAGTTGTATTACATATGAGTGTCTTTTAGTATGAAATATGCACATAAATTATGTTGGGGCTTTATTAAGTACTGATTGACTATGCATGAATATATATTTCAAGCTTATTCTATGAATTGATTTTGCCTATAGAGACTATGATGATTTAAGCTATGAAACCATGAACTACTATGAACTTTTGTGATGGATTTCAAGATACCCTAAATGAGGGTTTGACTACAATATTGGTGGGTTGATTTGCATTGAGTTTACTCATCTTGTTTTACTCTTGACTTCCATGATTTTGAAGAAGTATCATGAACCCACCACATGTTTGATAAAATTACATGACAAAAATTCCAAGTTGTTGATAATCTATTACATGATTTACAAGTCATGTGATTCATGATAATAAAAGGGCTTTCAAGCATGTATTGAATTCATGAAAAGCATCTATGATTTTACAAGTATCAACTTGAGCCCTATTTCAAGATTTTAACCTTCTGTGAGCCATTCATGTCAAGACAAGGGACCATGTATGAATATTATTTACTCTTATGTTCAAGTTAGGCTCACTAGTAGAGGTCAAGCATGTTTATGAGATACTCATTTCATGTTATCCTATCTCTTATAAGTTATTCATGATATTATTAAAGTATGATTATTTCAAGTACTCAGTGGGATTTGACTTAGCACCGATTGAGGCTTAAGATGGGGGATCAACTCAAGGGGTCCTTATATAAAGTCTTTTGACTCTAAACTATATGCCACCATAGGATGATATATTTTACCCTTGCTATACTAGTGGATCCATCTAGTTCATGTTATCATGTTTGGTTTGCCTTGGCAAGTAGACCACACTTCACCGGGGGGTGTCATGCTCGGTCACTAGTACCGAGGGGGTGTCATGCCTTGGATTCCAAGTTGTAGCTACTTGGTCTATGTCAGTTGAGGTCTCTTTCTACATATTTATAGTACATTATCCAAGTTAAATGTTTTACAAGAATTTTTTATTACAAGCATTGATCATGCATGCCATATTGAGATTATTTATCCATTGATTATGATTATGCATACTGAATATATTGTGTTATGTTTTTGTTGCATTGCACCCCGCATACTTAGTAAATTCAAAGGTACTAAGGCATACTCTATGCCTATATGATATTACCATGTAGGAACCGGAGCTCCTTTTGATTATCCTCCTCCACATGGCTAGTTCGATTCTTGAAGAAAGCTTTTGGTGAGTCCTCAATTCTGAGGATAATATCCACTTTATTTCATGCTATGATGAGACTTGTTCCTTATGTTGGATGCTTATTATTATTATAGTGAGTCCGAGAAGAGTCTTGGCCCCCACTCCATTCTAAAGTAGAGGTGTTGTTGAATACCAAGCTTGTATATGCTTTGAACTTGACTCTTCTTACATTTATATGTGAATGAAAGACTTCCCTTATTCTCACTTCCCTTTTTAATCTTGACTCTTGTTGATGTTTATTTTCATTTTCGCAACCAAGATATGTACAAGGTATGATAAGAGGCTTATTTAGGTTGTCTTTGGACTTCCTATTCATCGTGTTACATCCAAGTACTGGGTTTGTGTCATGACAAGCTTGGTATTAGAGCACTTGGTTGTTAATGGTCTTTGAAAATCCAACACATTGCATCGATTATAGTCTTATTCATGGTTGTGAAGTGCGCCACAACTATAAATAGGAGGCTATGAGGTGTTTTAGGAAACACTTCACTTCTTCATGATCTACATCGTGCTTAAGATGTAAAGGTAAGAATTTTTCCCCTAATGAACGATGTTTTCTCTTCTAGATCATGCCGCTTTCAAGAGGAAGACTACGTAGAACCTGTGCATCAAAGGAGCAATCGGCCCCTCCCGCTCCTCAAGCTCCTCAAGATGAAGGGGTAGCCCAAGATAAGTTTTGGGATTCTATCCCAATGTTGGCCTGTGTTATGACTAACCAAATGAACCAAGGGGCCTAAGCTCCTCATACTACTATTCTAGCCTCAAGTGTGAGGGATTTCATAAGAATAAACGCTTTAGAGTTTCATGGGTCCAAGGTGGAGGAAGATCCCCAAGAGCTCATCGATGGGGTGTATAAGGTGTTATCTATCATGGGGGTCAATTTGGAGGAGAAAGCAGAATTAGTGGCCTACCAACTTAAAGGTTTGGCCCAAATTTGGTTTACTCAATGGATGTTGGAGAGGAGAAATGATGTTGCTATTCCTTAGGAGGAGTTCAAGGCTGCCTTCCTCAACCAGCTCTTTCCTATTGAGTTTAGAGAGGCCAAAATGATGGAGTTCATTAATCTTAAGCAAGGTTGCATGAGTGTGAAAGAGTATTCCCTCAAGTGCAACAAGCTTTCCAAGTATCCTCCTTATTTTGTAGCCGATCTAAGATCAAGGATGAACAAGTTTGTATTGGGAGTGTCCGTCTTTATGAATGAAGGGTGTTGTACCACTATGCTAGTGAGTAATATGAAGTTATCTTGGCTCATGACATATGCCGAACAACTTGAGAGGGAGAAGCTTAGGAAGAGAAGAAGTGGGGAGTCCAAAAGGGCTCTGTTTAAGGGTGGCTTCCAAGGTTCTAAGGGTGGCCGATTTCAACAAGGCCATAAGTTCTAAGGTCAAGGGTCCTCTAGTGCTCCTAACAAGATTTTTCCAAATGATGGGCTGTCTAACCCAAGATTCCAAGGTGGCAATGGTGGGATGACTCATCCCAAGTTCTAAAAGTGTGAGAGAAACTATGGTGGTCCATGTTTGAAAAATTCTAATGCTTGATTTGGTTGTGGTGAGATGGGTCACAAGGATATTGATTGTCCTCATCTTCAAAACAATGGTAGAGATGGTCGTCCTCAAGTCCAAGGTGCTAATGAGGATCAAAGGGCAAAGGAAGACCAGCAAGGGGGTGCTCCAAGGCAAAATAGGTTCTATGCTCTCCAAGGAAGGCAAGGAGTGGATGAGGTACCTGATGTTATTACTGGTATGTTAAAGGTTTTTAATTATGACGTATATACATTGATAGATCCAGGTGCTACTCTTTCTTTCATTACTCCTTTTGTTGTCAATAAGCTTCATGTGTGTCTCAAATTATTGTGTGAATCTTATAAAGTGTCTACCCCGTTGGTGAGTCCATTATTGCTAAAAGAGTCTATAAAGATTGTCCCGTGTCCATATTTTATAAAGTCTTGCCTTGTGATTTTTTTGAACTTGACATGGTGGATTTTGATATTATTCTTGGGATGGATGTGTTACATGCATATCATGCTTCCATTGATTGGAGAACCCACAAGGTTAAGTTCCAATTCCCTAATGAGCCCGTCCTTGAGTGGGAAAGTCGTACTGTGGTGGTCAAGGGTAGATTCATTTCTTGTCTTAAGGCCCAAAAATTGATTTCTAAGGGTTGCATTTACCATCTTGTGAGGGTTAGGGATGTTGAGTCTAAAGTCCTTCCCATTGATTTGGTTCTGGTGGTCAATGAGTTTCTTGATATCTTTCTAGATGAGCTTCCAGGTGTTTTTCCTGAAAGGGAAATAGACTTTGGTATAGACCTCCTTCTCGATACACAACCCATTTTTATTCCTCCTTACCATATAGCCTCGGCATAGTTGAAAATGTTGAAGGATCAATTGAGGGATTTGTTGGAGAAGGGTTTCATAAGGCCTAGCAAGTCATCTTAGGGTACACTGGTGTTGTTTGTAAAGAAAAAGGATTGTTCCCTTGGAACGTGCATTGATTACCGACAACTAATTAAAGTCAGTATGAAGAACAAGTATCCTCTACCAAGTATTGATGACCTTTTTTATCAACTACAAGGGGCTAATCACTTTTCTATGATTGATTTTTGGTCCGGATATCACCAAGTGAGAGTGAGGGAGTGTCATATTCCAAAGATGGCTTTTCGGACTAGGTATGGACACTTTGAGTTTATGGTAATGTCTTTTGGGAGTGATTAATGCACCAACAATATTTATGGGTCTCATGAATAGGGTCTTTAAACCCTACCTTGACATGTTTGTGGTGATATTTATTGATGATATATTGATTTATTCCCGGATTGAAGAGCAACATATGAATCACTTAAGGGTGGTGATACAAATCTTGAGGGATAAGAGGTTGTTTGCTAAATATGAAAAGTGTAAATTTTTGTTAAAAGAGGTTGTATTTCTAGGGCAGGTGGTGTTGGGTGATGGCATTAAGGTGGATCCTAAGAAGACCGAGGTGATAAGGAATTGGCCAAGGCCCATGACTCCGATGGATATTAGGAGTTCTTGGGTTTGGCGGGTTACTACCGAAGGTTTGTGAATGCATTCTCTTCTATTACTTCCCCTATCATAAAGTTGACCCAATAGAAGGAAAAATGTGTTTGGACCAATGAATGTGAAACGATTTTTTAAACTTTGAAGGACAAGCTTATCTCTACTCCTATCTTGGCTCTACTGGAAGGGTTAGAAGGGTTTGTGGTTTATTGTGATGCCTCAAGGATTGGTTTAGGGTTTATTTTGATGCAAAATGGCAATTTTATAGCATATGTCTCTAGGCTACTTAAGGTGCATGAGCGAAATTATCCCACCCATGATCTTGAATTGGTGGCCATGGTTCTTGCTTTGAAAA
>DF358184.1:115980-134940 GCA_000787875.1 Solanum virginianum
GTATAAGTAAAACATGCTAAGTAAATTATGGTCGTATAAGATATCATATGTGAAGATGAGACCAAGCTAGCTCTCCAAGGTACAAACCCCTCGGAAGGTTGGTGATGATCGGACCCATCACCCTAGCGAATGAGAAATAAACTCCTCATTTAGGTTGGTGATAATCGCACCTATCACCATAGTGAATGTATAAACCCCCATCTGGTTACCGGCTCTTTTCCCCCGGGTTGGGCATGGTCTATGCAACACTTTATATAGGATTCATCATAACCTCTAATGCAATACCTCATATAGGAATAATCATGTAAATAAGCTCACTTCATCATCATTGTATCATAATATAATCATCATAAGATCATTCATATCATATCTCATGCTTTGGACCTTCAATTCCTCAAGAAATCATAACCGGACATTTTATCAAACACCTTGGGGGTGTGTAATGGGGGTAAAAGAGCAAGCAATTTAAAAATAAAATCATGAACAAAAATCAGTGGTAAAACCTTTAATCAACACCTTGCAATACCCCAAAGACATTCACATCAAAACCCCTCATCAATCCCAACATTAGATCCAAGATTTGAAGCTCAAAACATGCTAAAACAATCATACTTTCATGTATTAAAATTATTATGCAGTAAATTTCCCAATATTCAAGACCCATATTCAAAATCAACTTCAAATCATGTAATGTTAAATAAAAGAGGGTTCAGGCACCATGGGTGAAAGGACTAAAAAGTTCAACACCACATACCTTAGCTTTGGAGAAGTTCTTGGTGAAAGTTGATAATGGAGACTTGAAGCTTAAAGAGAATCCTTAAATTCGGATGACGGTTGTGGGACTTGATTTTTTAGAGTAAAATAAGACTAAGTGTGGGAATGGGTTTTGGGAAATATTTAGGGTGATATAAGAGTAAAATAATTCTAAGTATAAGTGAAAACACACTTGGAAAATTTGGGCCCAACACTTAGAAAACAACTATTGAGCAGGGTAAAAAAGACAGCGCCCAGATACACATCTCTGCATTATAAAGGCGATGTGAAAACTTCAATTACACTGCTATGCATCGCGGAAGAAACGTGGAAAGCTCTCTGGAAATTACACCTTATGCAATTTCATAAATTGATTTCTTCATTTTAAAATTGAGGTTAGACCCTTATCACCCAAATTTGGACCCCCCAAAAAAGAATATGAACTCGGATTTTTAAAAAAATAAATAGAATTTTAGATATAAGGAAATCAAAATTTTGGGCATTCTGAGGTATATTTTTTAGCACTTTTTTGGGTCATTTTATGTCTGGGGTTCATGTTGATGTGTTTACCGACCACAAAAGTCTCCAATATATGTTCACAAAAAAAGATCTTAACTTGAGACAAAGAAGGTGGTTAGAACTCCTTAAGGATTATGACATGAGTGTGCACTATCATCCTGTCAAAGCTAATGTTGTGGCCAATTCTCTAAGTAGAGTGTCCATGGGTAGCCTAGCCATATTGATGTTTGTAAAAACGTGGTGTCTAGAGAAATTCACTGGTTAGCTAGGTTGGGGATTAGGTTGAATGAAGCTGAAAATGGTGGTTTAGTGGTTGTTGATGGTTCCAAATCTTCTTTGATTGAGGAAGTCAAGTTAAAGCATGACCTTAACCTCGCCTTGCTAGAGTTGAAGGCTTTGGTAAAGGATGGTAAAGTGGAGGTTTTCTCCCAAGGGGGAGATGGTGCCCTTAGGTACCCAGGGAGGTTATGTGTGCCTAATGTTGATGACTTGAGGGAGTTGATTTTGAAGGAGGCCCATAATTCATCCTATTCTATTCATCCTGGTTCCACAAAGATATATAGAGACTTGAGGGAGGTTATTGGTTGGGTGGTACGAAGAGGGATATTGCAAAGTTTGTAGCCAGATGTCACAATTGCCAAAAAGTGAAAGCCAAACATCAAAGGCTGGGTGGCATAGCCTAAGACATAGAAATTCCTACTTGGAAAAAGATCAACATGGATTTTGTGGTTAGGTTGACAAAGAGTAGGAAACACTTTAATTCTATTTGGGTTATTGTAGATAGAATGATAAAATTGGCTCACTTTCTACCAGTTAAAATGACTTATGGTGCCCAAGATTATGCCAAGTTATATATTCATGAGTTGGTTAGATTGCATGGATTCCATTGTTTATCATTTTGGATCATAGTGCTCTATTCACTTCTCATTTTTAGAGGTCCTTCCAAAGGGGTCTTGGTACCAAGGTCAAGTTTAGAATGGCTTTTCATCCTCAAATGGATAACTAAGCCGAAAGAACTATCCAAACTCTTGCGGATATACTTAGATCTTGTGTTTTGGAGTTCAAGGGTAGTTGGGATGAACATCTTCCACTTACTAAATTTGCTTACAACAATAGCTATTACTCAATCATTAACATGGCTTCCTTTGAAGCTTTATATGGTATGCATTGTAGATCCTTGGTTGGGTGGTTTGATATGGGGGAGATGGCCTTATTAGGCCTGGATTTGGTTATGGAAGCTTTAGAAAAGGTGAGGTGGATAAGGGAGAGATTCAAGATGGCTCAAAGTAGACTAAAGTCCTACTCCAATGTGAGAAGAAGAGATCTTGAGTTTAAGGTTGGTGATTGGGTTTATTTGAATGTCTCACTTATGAAAGGTATGGTTCAATTTTGCAAGAAAGGGAAATTGAGCCTAAGGTTTGTGGGTCCTTATATAATTTTGAGGAGAGTTGGTAAGGTTGCATATGAATTGGAGTTGCCTACGGAGATGAATATGATTCATCCGGTCTTTCATGTATCAATATTGAGGAGATATGTTAGTGACCCAAGTGTTATAATACCCTTAGAGGTTATGGGTGTTGTGGAGGACAACATGACCTATTAAGAGGTCCTGGTGGAGATATTGGATACACAAGTGAAAAAAGTTAAGAAACAAAGATATAACATCCATCAAGGTCCTTTGGAGGAATCAACAAATTGAAAGTGTCATATGGGAAGCCAAGGCGGAGATGAAAAAGCAATATCCATATATTTTTCACTCTACTCAAGATAAAGGTAATAAATTAAGTCTTATTTATGATTTCTAGTCTTAAGTCACAGCCCTCATATTATTTTTGCATGCATTTATGCTCATGGTAACATGTTTATGGTAATTTTTGATATTCATGTTGGGACTTTTTGGAAATGATGTTTAAGTGCCTTTGTTGCATTCTTCTCAGGCTGAAATCTTCATAATTACTTCTCTTATACATGTTTCTTTGACATTCAGGGAAGAAAGTTCCCAAGGGGGAGATATTGAAACGCCCCTCATGTGCTTTGGAATGCCCCACAATCGTAATTTCCGTATATCTTAACATTCTGCGTGATTTTGGAAATTTGACTTCATATTTTTAATTAGGGGAAAAATTGAGTGAGGAATAGGTATAATCCAAATTTTAGAATACTTGTGAAAAAATAATTTTTGCTAATTTTTTATTTCTAATGGTTGTCCGCGCGCAGGCCGCGACACGCCTGGGGCATGCCACTGTATAATTTTATCTCGTCAAAGCTAATGTTGTGGCCAATTCTCTAAGTAGAGTGTCCATGGGTAGCCTAGCCATATTGATGTTTGTAAAAACGTGGTGTCTAGAGAAATTCACTGGTTAGCTAGGTTGGGGATTAGGTTGAATGTTTTATTTCGTCCAATGGCACTGTGGTAATAGCCCTATGCCTATTTAAACATGAAATGTCTCATACTTAGCCATTTTTTAACTTTATAACTCACAAAACCCTCTCTACAACCTTTCAAACACTTTATCAAATCTCTTATATCAATTCAAGGATTTCAAGTTTATTTTTGGAACTCAAGAATCCATCTCAAGCTTCAAGTATCCTTCAAGTTCATTTTAAGGAATTTAAGGTTTAAGGTATGTGGGTCTTCATCCATGGGTCCTTTCACCCATGGAGCCCAACCTTCTCTTTTGATGAAAATTTCATGATTTCAAGTTGTATTACTTATGGGTATCTTTTATTATGAAATATGAACATAAATAATGTTGGGGTTTTATTAAGTATTGATTGACTATGCATGAATATATATTTCAAGCTTATTCCATGAATTGATTTTGCCTATTGAGACTATGCATGATTTGAGATATGAAAGCATGAACTACTATGAGCTTTTGTGATGGATTTCAAGATAACCTAAATAAGGGTTTTACAACAATATTGGTGGGTTGATTTGCATTGAGTTTACTCATCTTGTTTTACTCTTGAATTGCATGATTTTGAACAAGTATCATGAACCCACCATGTGTTAGATAAAATTACATGACAAGAATTCTCAAGTGTTGATGATCTATTACATGATTTACAAGTCAAGTGACTTCATGATGATGTTGATGATCTATTACATGATTTGCAGGTCAAGTGATTTTATGATGATAAAAGGTCTTTCAAGCATGTATTAAATTAATGAAAATTATCTATGATTTAACAAGTATCAAGTTGAGCCCTATTTCAAGATTTTAGCCTCTTGTGAGCCATTCATGTCAAGGCAAGGGGTCATGTATGAATATTATTTACTCTCATGTTTATGTTAGGCTCACTAGTAGAGGTCAAGCATGTTTATGAGCTACTCATATCATTTTATAATGTCTCTTACAAGTTACATATGATATTATTAAAGTATGATTATTTCAAGTATTCTGTGGGATTGGACTTAGCACCGATTGAGGCTTAAGATGGGGGCTTGAATCAAGGGGTCCTTCTATAAAGTTTGTAGTCTCTAAACTATGTACCACCATATGATGATATATTTTACCCTTGCTATACTAGTGGATCCATCTAGTTCATGTTATCAAGTTTGGATTGCCTTGGCAAGTAGACCATACTTCGCCGGGGGGTGTCATGCCCGGTCACTTGTACAGAGGGAGTGTCATGCCTTGGATTCCAAGTGGTAGCTACTTTTTCTATGTCGATTGAGGTCTCTTCCCACTATGTATGGTATATTATGGAAGTTAAATGTTTTATAAGCATGTTTTATTACAAGCATTTATCATGCATGTCTTATTGAGATTATATATCCATTGATTATGATTATGCATTTTGAATATATTACCTTATGTCTTTGTTACATTGCACCCCGCATACTTGGTACATTCAAATGTACTAATGCATACTCTATGCCAACATGATATTATCATATAGGGATTAGATCTCCTTTTGATCATCATCCTCTACGTGGCTAGTTCGATTCTCCAAGAAAGCTTTTGGTGAATCCTCAACTCTGAGGACAATAACTATTTTATTTCATGCTATGATAAGACTTGTTTCTTATGTTGGATGCTTATTATTATGAGGGTGAGCCTAGAAAGTGTCTTGGTCTCCACTCTATTCTAAAGCAGAGGTGTTATTGGATACTAAGTTTGTATATGCTTTGAGCTTGACTCTTCTTACATTTTAATGCGAATGAAAGACTTCCCTTAGTCCCGCTTCCCTTTTTATACTTGACTCTTGTTGATGTTTATTTTCATTTCCTTCTTACATTTTAATGCGAATGAAAGACTTCCCTTAGTCCCGCTTCCCTTTTTATACTTGACTCTTGTTGATGTTTATTTTCATTTCCACAACCAAGAGTGTGTACAAGATATGCTAAGAGCCTTGTTTGGGTTGTCTTCGGACTTCTCATTCGCCGTGTCACGTCTAGGCCCTAGGCTTGGGTAGTGATAGGAACCGAAAGAATTTGATTCTAAGGTCTCTTCGACCTAGAAACTGAAAATACTTGTTAAAAGTAGTTAAGGACTCAAATACCCAAAATAACCTCGTTAGGTCTAAAAATTACAATGATAATTTGTAGTGTTAGTTCCACCATCTGGAATGATTTTCAATAGGAATTTTAATTCGAGCTTCGAACTCCAAATGTTGACTAAAGTCAAACTATGATCCAAAATCAATTAAAAATGCAGCTTTGGGTCTAAAATCTTCATTTTAACTTCAAATTCAGTTTTGTAAATCCTCCTAGACCAGAATTCTGCATTCAGGAACAAATGTAATTGACAGAATTGCATTTTGACACTCGAAACTCAAGATTATCACAAAACTCAAAATTTTCAACTTTAAACCTTCAAAAACTCGTTCTTTAGCAAAACTCTAACTTTTTACAAGATTTTCAAAATCCAACTTTTAGACTCAACCAAAAATAACTCAAGGCATGTTCTGGGAATAGCAAAATGGTAATTTAGTCAAGAATGTCAAAAATGACCTGCAAGGTCATTACATTATCCACTACTAAAAATAATGTTCATCCTCAAACATGAGATAAAGAACATACCTAAAGGATAAAAAATTTAAGGGTATTGGGCATTTATATCTCTGACTCTATCTCCTATGTAGCCTTACTCTCGGGCCTATGGCTTCACTGGACCTTTACTGGAGTGATCTCCTTAGTCCTCAACTTCCACACCTGCCTATCCAAAATAGCCTCTGACTACTCCTCAAAAGTCAAATCTGGGCTCAAGTCAACTGAATCCATGGAAATCACATGTGAGTCATTTGGAGTATGATGCCATAACATAGAGACACAAAACATAAGATGGATTGAAGATAGGTGGGTAGCAAGGTAAGTCTATAAACCACCTATCCGACTCTATCAAGGACCTCAAAGGGACTAATAAACCTTTGACTGAGCTTGCCTTTCTTCTTGAACCTCATAACACCCTTCAAGGGTGAGACCTTCAACTATGCCCTATCACTAAACATGAGCTCTAAAGGTCAGACCCGACTATCAGCATAGCCCTTTTGGCGACTCTAGGCTATCTCCAACCTACTCTAAATCAACCGTACACACTCTAGATCATCTCTTAACACATCTATACGCATTCTCTCCACCACTACTAAGTAAAACTATCTGATAGGCAATCTACACCTCTTGCAATACGAGGCTTCAAAGGGAGCCATCTGAATACTGGAATGAAAATTGTTGTTATAAGCAAACTCCACCAAGGCTAATTGTTGATCCCGTATGACACCAAAATCAATCACACATGTTGGTAGCATATCCTCCAACACCTAAATGGTCCTCTCAAACTGCCTATCATTTGATGTTGAAAAGTTGTATTGATATCTAACTGGGTACCCAAACCATGCTGGAAGGCCCTTTAAAAATGCGATATGAATAATGAACCATAGTCTGACACAATGGAAATCAAAAGTCTATGAGGCCTCATCACAATCTGGATAATGTAAAGCTAGGCTAACCTCTCGACTATATACTTCATCTTTACCGAAATAAAATGAGAGAACATAGTCAAGCGGTCCACCACCACCCCAATTGAATTAAAACCACCAAATGTTGGCGGTAAATCTACCATAAAATCTATGGTGATGCACTCCCACTTCCACTCGAGAATGGGAATCCTTTGTAACTCACCACTCGATCTCAAATGTACTCAGGAATGGGCATCCGCTATTACTCACACTCGGTCCCAAATGCTCACATTTGACCTACTGGCATGTCAATACCTCGCCATGAACTTTGATATGTCCTTTTGTATGCCACACCAGTAATGCCAAGTCAAATCATGATACATCTTTGCTTCCCCTAGATGGATGGAATACCTGGCACAATAAGCCTACTCAAGTATCAATCTGATCAAATCACCCACCTTGAGCACACAAATATGATTCCCAATCCTCAAAGCACCATCCTAATCAAGTACAGCCTCCTTAGCTTCACCTCTAGCCATATTGTCTCGAATGATACACATCTTCTCATCCTCAAATTCCCTCTCAAAAATCTGATCCATCAATGAATAGGGGGCCTCAATTAAAGAAAGCACTCTATCTCGATCTGAAAGCTGCAATCTCACTAACCCATTGGCCAATATTTGAACATCTCTAGCCAAATGCCACTCCTTAACCTGGATAGCCGCTAAACTCACCATGCATGAAGCCTTCCTACGCAATACGTCAACCACCACATTGGCCTTCTCGGGATGATAAAGAATAGTCAAGTCATAGTCCTTCAGGAGCTTGATCTATCTCATCTACCTCAAATTTAGATCCCATTGGCTAAAAGTAGATCTCACAATTGACCCCATATAGATAGTGACACCACAACTTCAACACAAACACAACCGCAGGCAACTCCAAATTATGAGTGGGATAATCTTTCTCATGGGTCTTCAACTATCTCAAAGAATAAGCAATAACCTTCTTTTTCTGCTTCAACATACCACCTAATCCCACTCCCGATGCATCACAATAAATAATGAAATCAACACCCTCCTCCAATAATGTTAAGATAGGAGTTGTGGTCTACAATGACTTGAGCTTTCGAAAGCTCTCCTTACACTCAACAGATCAATGAAATACAACATTCTTCTGAATGAGATTGGTCAATAGAGCTACAATAGTAGAGAAACCCTGTAAAAAAACAACGATAATAACTAGCCAAACCCATAAAGCTATGAATCTCTATAGCTGAAGTAGGCCTAGTCCAACCCCGAACGGCCTCAATCTTCTCTAGGTCAACTCAAATGTGCTCCTTTGACACCATGTACCTAAAGAATGTCGTGGAACTCAACAAAAACTCATACTTGGAGAATTTAGCATAAAGCTTCTCCTCCTAAGTCTCTGGAGCACAATTCTTTAATGCCTCACATGATCCTCCTCGGTCTTAGCATAGACCAAGATGTCATCAATGAATACTATCACAAATGAGTCAATATGGCCGGAACACCCCATTCATCAACTCCATGAATTTTGTAAGGGCATTAGCCAAGCCAAAGGACGTAACAAGAAACTCACAATAGCTATACCTTATCTAAAATGTTATCCAAGGAATATCTTATGGCCGAATTTATAGCTGATGGTACCCATATCTCAAACCGATCTTGCAAAATAATGCAGCTCCGTGATGTTGATCAAACAAATCATTAATGCGAGGAAGTGGGTACTTGTTCTTAAGAGTCACCCTATTCAACAATCGATAATCAATACACATTATAATGGAACCACCCTTCTTCTTCAAAAACAAGATTAGGTCACCCCAAGGTGAAACACTAGAGCTAATAAACCCTTACTCAACAAATCTTGGAGTTTCTCTTTTAGTATCTTCAACTTAGCTAGAGCCATGCAATAAGGAGTGATAGAAATAGGCTTAATTCCTAATTTAATATCTATGGCAAAGTCAATGTCCCTGTTGGGAGGGACTTCCGGTAGATCAGTAGGAAACACATCCAGAAACTCACAAACCATAATAATAGAGTCCATAGATGGTGGCTCGACAATAGTATCATGAATAAGCCAAATAAGCCAAATACCCTATATTAATCAACTTTTGGAGCCCAATATATTATAAGGATAAAAAACCTTTGAACCTGTCCACTCTATCCTAGGTCTACCTTGCATGGCTAGGGTCACAATCTTGGCATAGTAGTCAAGAATAGAATGATAAGGAGCTAGCTAATCTATACCCAAAATAATATCAAAATCTACTATATCTAAGATAATCCTATCCACCTAAGCCTCATAGCCCTCCAAAGTCACAAGACATAATTAGTACACCTGATCCATAACAAAGGGCTCACCTACTAGGCTCAAAACATGAATAGGCACAAATATAATATCGCATATGAAACCCCCAAGGAGATATATGAAGACATATAAGAATAAGTGAAGCTAGGATCAAATAACACAGTTATAGGGTAATGGCAAACTGGAACAATACCTCGATGATATTATCAAAGGCATTAGCCTTAGGGATACCTGAGAAAGCATAACAATGTCCTCCCATCCTTTACTACTAAAAGTTGCCCCACTACCAACTGAATATGTGGAAATATGATGCAACCACCTTTGTCAGTAGAACCTCTACCTCAACCCCTAGTCTATGGGGTTATACCTTTAGCCAGTAGCGCTGAATATCAACTAGTGTTGTAGAATAAAAGAAGTGGGGCCAAAAATTAGTCTACATGGGGCACTATCAGACCATATGATCTGCAGATACATAGCAATAACATGATTTGGGGATGGACTACAAATAAGAAGGAACCAGAGAGATACTGTGACCACCCTATCTACATGCCTATGCTGAGGACCAGAGGAACTTTAACCTAAGCTATAAGAATCACGAGGACCTCGATCTCCCTCAAAAGGTAGTAAAGCTGCATAAACCCCACATGCTGAAATGAACCATCTCTCCTAGTTATACCTTTGCCTCCAGATGAGGCACCTGAGAATTGTCCAAATGAACGGACCCTCTTGGTGTCCCCAAACTCCTCTCTCTCCATAAGCTCTACCTTCTTGGCAGCACTAATGATTGAATGAATGATGAACTTTCTCTAGACATCTAAAATGCTGACTATCTAATATAATATGCTATCTCTTTCACAAATCGATGAACTAGCTGTACGAAGTATAGTTGTCGCATATCGAGCTAGCTGGCGAAAATGAATCTCATACTCAGAAACTATGATAGTTTCTTGTCTTAAACTCTCGAATCTTAGACGACTATCCTTTCGAATACTTCATGGAACACATCTGTCATAGCAGGTATTAAACAAAGTCTCCAAAGTCATCTGAGGAGACCCAACTGGAAGAGAACAAATATTCCTTGCCTCGCATTGATTATCTTTTGACCAGTTGTAAGGTGCCTCGATATTCTCCAAGATTGAGTTGAGGTTCGATTATCATCATTTGAGAGCTCAGGAGTTCAACATCCCAAAGAAAACCTTCAAGACCGATTATGGGCATTATGAGTTCATGGTTATGTCATTCGGGTTGACTAACGCCCCGATTGCTTTTATAAAGTTGATGAACCAAGTGTTCAGGCCCTATTTACACATATTTGTGATTGTGTTCATAGATAATATCTTGGTTTATTCCAAGAGCGAGGCAGATTATGTTCAGCACTTAAGGACTATACTCTAGAGATTGAGGAAAGAGAAGTTATATGCAAAGTTCTCAAAGTGTGAGTTTTCGCTTGAGTCTGTTGCATTTCTTGGCCATGTTGTGTCAAAAGAGGGTAGTATGGTTGATTCGATGAAGGTATCAGTTGTTTGTGAGTAGGCAAGGCCTACTTCTGTGACTAATATTTTAAGTTTCCTTGGTTTAGCGAGGTATTATTAGCATTTTATTCAGGGTTTGTCATCTATAACAGCCTCATTGACCAGATTGACTCAGAAGGCTATAGCTTTCTAGTGGTCGAATGACTATGAGACAAGCTTCCAAAAGCTTAAGGATTTGTTGACTTCAACACCTATTCTTGCTTTGCTCAAGAAGGGAGTTCTATTTGTGGTATATTGATACTTTATGTATGGGTTTGGGTGGTATATGAATGAAAAAGGAAAAATGATAGTCTGCTTCTAGAGAGTTGAAGGTGCATGAGAAAAACTACCCTACCCATGACTTGGAGGTGGTTATGGTTGTATATATTGAAATTGTGGTGACATTATTTGTATAGGGGTGCATTCTACGATCTATACTGATAACCACAATCTCAAATGCATCTTTACTCAGCCTAATCTGAACATAAGACAATGTAGGTAGTAGGAGTTGCTTAAGGACTATGATATCTCTATTATATATTATCCTGGCAAAGCCAATATGGTAGAAGATGCTTTGAGCTGGAATGAAACACCACAAAAAGTGCCCAAAAATATGCCTCAAAAATGCCCATAATAGTAATTTCTTATATCTCAAAATTCATTCATGATATCAAAAATCTGACTTCATATTCTTGATCGGGGGCAAAAAGTAAGTGAAAAATGGGCCTAACCCTGATTTATAGAAACCGTAGCAAAATTTGATTTTTCTAAGTTTGCACAAAATAATGGTAGTCCCCATTAGCTCCGCGATGCAGAGCCATCACTGAGCATTGTATTTTGTTGCCAATTTTCTTATTTTGGTCCAAGGTTTTGGGGTCTTGGGGCTAAGCCTTCCTATGCATAAAAACACCTATAATTAGTCATTTTTCAATTCCATATCATTCAAGACATTCCCCAAAATCCTCTCAAACACTTAGCCAAATATTTCACCCTATTTCAAATGTCCCAAACTCACTTCCAGATCTTAAAAAATTCATTCAAGATTCAAGTTCTCATTCAAATCTACATCAAGGAAATCTCCAAAGTTGAGGTATGTGGGTTTCAACCATTGGGTCCTTTCACCCATGGTTCCCAACCTTCTTTTTCATGTAAATTGCATGTTTTCAAATTGATTATTTATGGGTATCTTCTATTATGAAATTTGAATATAAACTATGTTGGAATTTCATAAAGTGTGATTGTATAAGTATATTTTGAGTTATAAATATATGATCTATTATGAGATTTGATAAAGGGTTTCAATGTATATATTGCATGATGGTGTTACCAAGTGTTGGTAGGTTGATTTACATTAAGTTTTCTCATATGATTTCACTCTTGAATTGCATGATTTTAAACTGGCATTACACACCCGCCAAGTGTTTAATAAAATGTCCGGTTTAGGGTCCTTGAGTTATTAAGGATCTATTGCATAGCCTATGAGTCAAGTGACTTTATGATGTTGAAAAAGATGTATTTATGTGTTGACTTCATGAAAAGTACTTATAATGTTGCACGTTGACCACACCTTGTTGAGGGGGTTTTATGCCTCAACCACTATGATGAAGGGTGCTATGTCCTTCTACCAGTTAAAGGGTATATATCTTGACCACTATGATGGAGGGCGCTATGTCCATCCACCAGTTAAGGGGTATCTACCTTGACCATTATGATGGGGGGGGTTCTATACTCGTCTACCATGTTGAGGGGTATATACCTTGACCACTTTGATGGAGGGTGTTATGCCCATCTACCAATAGAGGGGTAGATACCTCAATCGCCTTCCAAAGGGTTGGTAGGCCTCGAATTCCAAGTACTAGTTGCTTGGTCTATGATGATGGCCTCTTCCTACACATATACTATGTTCTATATAAGCATGTTTTACTTCAAACATTGACTATGCATGCCATGTTGCTAATATACTATCTCCTGCATATGATTATGCATTTTGATTAAGTTGTCTATCTCTTATTGCATTATATCCTACATACTTAGTACATTCAAACGTACTAATACATACTCTATGCCTATATAATATTACCATGTAGGAACCGGATCCCCTCATGATCATCCTCCCCGTGGCTAGTTGACTAATTTGAAGATAAGCTACTGACGAGTCCTCAAGTTTGAGGACACTAGCTTTGCACTCTTACTTTTGCTCTTTCCTTATGTTGCACTTTGATACTAGAAGGGTGAGCCAGAAAAGTGTCTATGCCCCCACCTAATCTATGCTAGAGATGTTGTTGGAAAAGTTATGTAATTAAGTTTAAGCTTGACTCTTTTGATAACATATACTATTAAGGATTTCCCTTAGTCCCTCTATAAGTTATGTAATTATGCTTAAGCTTGACTCTTTTGATGATATATACTATTAAAGATTTTTCTTAGTTCCTCTATCCTTATTTCTATTCTCTTATTATTATATAGTTGCTTCCGCAACCAAGGATGTGTAAATGATATGCTAAGAGGCTTGTTTGGGGTCCCCTTTTGATTCCTATTCATCCTGTCATGTCTATGCCCTAGGCATAGGTCGTGACAAATTTGGTATCAGAGCACTAGGTTGTTAATGGTCCTCGGCATCCAACACACTGCATCGATTAGAGTCCTATTTATGGTTGTGAAGTGCATCATAACTATGAGTAAGAGGCTTTGAGGCATTTTAGGAAATATTTCCTTTCTTCTTGATTAGTGTCGTGCTATAGAAGTTAAGGTAAGGTTTTCCCCTAATGAATGTCCTTTGCTACGCCAGATTATGCCTATTCTAAGAGGAAGAAGGACTCATACACCCGAAGAACAACCGGCTCATGATGAGTTTGGGGATGCTATATTGCCAGGATAGCACAAGCCATAACTAATCAAATCTACCAAGGGGCCCAAATCCCTCATGCTCCTACTCCGGCATCTACAGTAAGGGACTTCATGAGGATGAACAAACCAGAATTCCATAGGTCTAAAGTGGATGAGGACCCTTAAAAATTTATTGATGAGGTGTACAAAATGTTGTCTATCATGTATGTTAGATCAGAAGAGAAAGCTGAGTTGACAGCTTATCAATTCAATTGGGTGGCCCAAATATGGTTTACTCAATGGAAGAAGGAGAAGGGGAACAATAATGTGATCCTTTGGCATGAGTTTAAGGCGGCAATTCTCAACTGATTCTTTCCTTCTTAAGCGAAGGGAGGCCAAAATGATGAAATTAATGAATTTGAAGCAACGGTCCATGAGTGTGAGGGAGTATGCCCTCAAGTTCAACAAACCCTCCAAATATACTCCACAATTAGTGGCCAGCCAAGGTCTATGATGAACAAATTTGTTACGGGTGTATCCGACTTGGTAAATGAAGAATGTCGTGCCACTATGTTGATAGGTGATATGGATTTGTCTCGCCTTATAAATTATGCCAAACAATTAGAGGGGGAAAAGTTGAGAAATAGAAGCGGTACTGAAGCCAAGAGGGCTTATTTTGAGGGTAGATTCCAAAGTCTCAAGGGTGGCCAATTCCATCAATGCCAAGGTCTTCCAAAGCTCCTACTAGAAGGTTTGCTAATGACAACCCAAGGGTCTAAGGTGGTGGTGGTGTGGTGCCTAATGCTAGGTGCCCAAAATATGGTAGAGGTCATGACGGCCCATGTTTAAAGGATACCATGCTTGTTATGGTTGTGTTGAAGTGGGTCATAAGGTGATTGATCATCCACGTGCATAACAAAAGGGTTGAGATTGTCATCCACAAAGCTGAGGTGCTAATGTGGTTCCTATGGGAAGAGAAGTTCAACAAGGTAGTGCCCTAAGGCACAATCGGTTATATGCTCTTCAAGGAAGGTAAGGGGTTGATGAGGTGTCTGATATCGTCACCAGTATGTTAAAGGTCTTTGATTTTGATGTGCGTGCATTGATAGACTTCCTTTTGTTGCCAAAAAGTTTCATGTTGAACCCAAATTATTGTGTGAGCCTTATGAGGTGTCTACTTCCATTGGTGCATCCATTGTTGCTAGAAGGATCTATAGAAATTATCCCATTTTCACTGTGCATAAAATGTTGCCTTATGATTTTGTTGAGTTAAATATGGTGGATTTTGATGTCATTATTAGGATGTTTTTGTTGCATGCATATTATACCAATATTGATTGTAGAAATCATAGAGTCAAATTCCAATTCTCTAATGAACCTGTCCTTGTGTGGGAGAGTCATGATATGGTGGTAAGGGTAGGTTTATTTCATGCATTTAAGCCCAAAGTTGATTTCTAAGGGGTGCCTCTATCATCTTGTGAAGGTTAGGGATGTTAAGTCTAAGGTCCTTCCTATCGAGTCAGTCTCGGTGGTGAATGAGTTCCTTGATGCCTTTCCAAATGAACTTCCTAGTATTTCTCCTGAAAGGGAAATAGAGTTTGGCATAGACCTCTTTCTTGATACTCAGCCCATTTTTATTCCCCCTTACCGTATGGCCCCGATGGAGTTGAAGAAGTTGAAAGAGCAATTAAGGGACTTGTCGAAGAAGGGTTTTAATAGGCCTAGCCAATCACCTTGGGGTGCACAGTGTTATTTGTTAAGAAGAAGGATGGTTCTCTTAGAATGTATATTGATTACCGGCAACTTAATAGAGTCACCATCAAGAATATGTACCCTCTACCAAGGATTGATGATCTTTTTGACCAACTTCAAGGGGCTAGTCACATCTCTAAGATTGATCTTCGATTAGAGTCCTATTTCCCTCTACCAAGGATTGATGATCTTTTTGACCAACTTCAAGGGGCTAGTCACATCTCTAAGATTGATCTTTGGCCCAGGTATCACCAAATAAAAGTAAGGGAGTGTGACATTCCCAATTCGACTTTTTAGACTAGATATGTACTCTGTGAATTCATGGATATCTCTTTTGGGTTAACCAACGCACCGGCTATCTTCATGAATCTTATGAATAGGGTCTTTAAACCCTACCTTGATTTGTTTGTGGTGGTATTTATTGATGATATCTTGATGTATTCACATAGTGAGGGGGAGCATGTGTATCACTTGAAGGTGTTGTTACAAATCTTGAGGGAGGAGAAGTTGTATGGTATTCACATAGTGAGGGGGAGCATGTGGATCACTTGAAGGTGTTGTTACAAATCTTGAGGGAGGAGAAGTTGTATGTCAAATATGAGAAGTGTAAGTTTTGGTTGAAAGAGGTTGCCTTCTTAGGTCATGTGGTGTCAGGTGATGGTATTAAGGTGGATCCTAAGAAAATGGAGGTAATTAGAAATTGGCCTAGACCATTGACTCCATCGAAAGTTAGAAGTTTCTTGGGCTTAGCGAGTTACTATCGGAGATTTATGAATGGGTTCTCTTCTATTGCTTCTCCCATGACTAAGTTTACCCAAAATAAGTCAAAGTTTGTGTGGACCGATGAGTGTGAAAAGGGTTTACAAACTCTGAAGGATAAGCTTGTCTTCGCTCATATCTTATCTCTACCGAAAGGGTTGGAAGGGTTTGTTGTGTATTATGATGCCTCAAGAATTGGTTTGGGTTGTGTTTTAATGTAAAATGGTAACTTAAGGTGCATGAAAAGAATTATCCTACCCATGATCCTGAATTGGCCATCGTGGTATTTTCTTTGAAAATTTGGCGTCATTACTTGTATGGGGTACATGTTGATGTGTTCACTAACCAAAAGAGTCTCCAATATGTTTTCATCCAAAAAGATCTCATTTTGAGACAAAGAAGGTCGTTAGAGCTTCTTAAGGATTATGATATGAGTGTACATTATCAGCCCGGTAAGGCTAATGTTGTGGTGGATGCTTTAAGTAAGGTGTCTATGGGTAGCCTAGCACCTGTTGATGGTGGGGTCAAAGAAGTGGCTAGGCAGGTTCATTGGTTGGCTAGATTGGGAGTTAGGTTGGAGGAGGTTGATAATGGTGGTATTGTGGTTGTTGATAGCTCAAAATCTTTATTGATTGAGGAGATGAAGGCAAAGTAAGAGTTTGACCCCCCCTCCCTTTATTAGAATTGAAGGTCTTGGTGAGAGATGGCAAGGTGGAGGTTTTCTCCCAAGGGAAAGATAGTGCCTTTACGTACCAATATAGGTTATGTGTTCCTTGTATGGATGACTTGAAGGAGAAGATTTTAGATGAGGCTCATAATTCTTCCTATTCTATTCACCCCAGTTCTACCAAGATATATAGAGATTTGAGAGAAGTATTTTGGTGTGGTGGCATGAAGAGATATATTGCTAAGTTTGTACCTGGTTGCCATAATTGCCAATAAGTCAAAGCCGAACATCAAACGTCGGGTGGCCTAGCCCAAGATATAGAAATTACCACGTAGATGGATTTTATGGTTGGGGTTGCCTAAGACTAGAAAGCATTTTGATTCTATTTGGGTTGTGGTTGATAGAATCAATACGTTGGCTCATTTCCTACCGATTAGGACGGCTTATGGTTCTGAAGATTATGCAAGATTGTATATTCATGAGTAGGTTAGATTACATGGGGTGCCTTTGTCTATAATATCAGATCATGGTGGTCAATTCACTTTTCACTTTTTGAGGGCCTTCCAAAGAGGTCTCGGTACAAAGGTTGTCTATCTTTTTGGATCATAGTACTCAATTTACTTCTCATTATTGGAGGTCCTTCCAAAGAGGTCTTGGTACCAAAGTTAAGCTTAGAATGGCCTTTCATCCTCAAATGGATGGCCAAGTTGAAATAACCATCCAAACTCTTGAGGATATGCTTAGGGCTTGTGTTTTAAAGTTTAAGGGTAGTTGGGATGATCATCTTCCACTCATTGAGTTTGCTTACAACAATAGCTATCATTCAAGCATTAGTATGGCACCTTTTGAGGCTCTATATGGTAGATGTTGTAGGTCCCCCAATGGATGGTTTGAGGTAGGAGAGATGGCTTTGTTAGGCTCGAATATGGTTATGGAGGCTATGGAGAGGGTAAGGATTATAAGAGAGAGGTTGAAAACATCCCAATGTCGATAGAAGTCTTATGCCGATGTGAGGAGAAGAGAGCTTGAATCTAAGGTTGGTGATTAGGTCTATTTGAAGGTCTCACCCTTCACCCATGAAGGGTATGGTTTATTTTGGTAAAAAGGGTAAATTGAGTCCAAGATTTGTGGGTCCTTATCGAGTGTTGAGAGAATTGGTAAGGTGGCCTATGAGTTGGAGTTGTCTAACAATATGAATATGGTTCATCCAGTCTTCCATGTGTCTATTTTAAGAAGTGTGTGGGTGACCCAAATACTATTGTACCACTCAAGCCTACGGTACTAATTCAAGTCTCCTATGTGATTTTAAGTCTTATGTATCAATCTATATGTCATTTGCATGCATTCATTTTTATGTTGACAAATTTGTGGTGATTTTGACACTTATGTTGAGATTTTTGAAAATGGTTTTTAAGTGCATTATTGTATTCTTGTAGGAGATGATTCCTTCATGATTACACTTCTCATGTATCCTTATTTGTCATTTAGGGATGAATGTTCCCAAGGGACAAATATTGAAACGTCCTAAAAAGTGCCCAAAAATGTGCCTTAGAAATGCCCATAATCGCAATTTCCTTATATCTCAAAATTTGTACATGATATCAAAAATTCGACTTCATATTCTTGACCAGGGAGAAAGATTGACTAGGGAATGGGTCTAACCCCGATTTTAAATCAACCATAGCAAAATTTGATTTTTCCAAAGTGGTAGTCCGCGTTGGCTTCGCGACGTGGAGCCATCGCAAAGCAGTGTATTTTGTTGCCAGTTTTCTTATTTTGGTCCAAGGCCTTGGGGTCTTGGGCCTAAGCCTTCTTATGTGTAAAAATACCTACACTTAGTCATTTTTCAACCCCATATCATTCAAGACATTCCCCAAAACCCTCTCAAACACTTAGCCAAATATTTCACCCCATTTCAAATGTCCCAAAGTCACTTCC